>JAALXN010001667.1:0-21183 GCA_012978555.1 Fusarium drepaniforme | reverse complement strand
CAAGAAGGAGAAGAAGCTCAAGGCTGCTGAGGCCGAGGCTGAGGAGTCTGCTGAGCAGAATGGTGATGTCTCTGAGGAAGCGCCCAAGGAGAAGAAGTCTAAGAAGGATAAGAAGAAGTCCAAGTCCTCTTCTGTGTCCAATGGCGACGCCCCCGCCAAGGGTTCCTACTCTCAGACCATCAGCCTCTCCAGCGTCCCTCAAGCCGACATTGACAACTTCCTCTCCACCAACCAGATCGTCATCACCGACCCCAAGTCCGAAACCGTCTCCCTCCGACCTGTTCTGGAGTTCAGCCACCTCCCCGCCACGAACCTCCTCGAGAAGAAGCCTTCGCCTTTCGCCAACTACAAGGCCCCTACCCCCATCCAAGCTGCCTCATGGCCTTTTACTTTGTCTGCCCGTGATGTGATAGGAGTCGCCGAGACGGGTTCCGGCAAGACCATGGCTTTTGCGCTGCCTTGTGTTGAGGCTGTTTCGGCAATTGGCGGAAAGTGCACCAAAGCTGTTGTTGTCTCTCCTACGCGAGAGCTTGCGATGCAGACCCATACTCAGATGGCTCAGGTCGCTGCTCTGAACGGTCTCAAGTGCGTGTGTCTCTTTGGAGGTGCTTCCAAGGATGACCAGCGTGCGCAGCTCCGCCGTGGTGCCGATATCATTGTCGCTACCCCCGGCCGTCTCAAGGATTTCATGTCTGATGACACTGTGGATCTTAGCAAAGCGGCCTTTGTCGTCCTCGATGAGGCTGACCGTATGCTTGACAAGGGTTTCGAGGAGGATATTAAGCAGATTCTGGGCAGCTGCCCTCCTCGTGAGCAGCGCCAGACACTCATGTTCACTGCCACATGGCCTCAGTCTGTGCAGTCTCTTGCTTCATCCTTCATGGTCAGCCCCGTCAAGATCACCATTGGATCTAGCGGCAAGGAGACGGCGGGCGGAGCTGTCGAGTTGCAAGCCAACGCACGAATCTCACAAAGCGTCGAGGTTCTTGAGCCCAGGGAGAAGGAGTTCCGGCTGCTGCAGCTTCTGAAGGAGCACCAGCAGGGCAAGCAGAAGAACGACCGTATCCTGGTTTTCTGCCTGTACAAGAAGGAGGCCACCCGTGTGGAGAACTTCCTAGCTCGCAAGGGTGTTCGTGTCTGTGGTATTCACGGCGATCTGCGACAGGAGCAGCGGACAAAGAGTCTCGAGGCGTTCAAGACTGGTGTTACTCCTGTTCTTGTTGCTACCGATGTTGCGGCTCGAGGTTTGGATATCCCCGAGGTTAAGCTGGTTATCAATGTTACAGTATGTTTTCTTTTTACATGTCCGCCAGCGGTTCTAACATTTTCAGTTCCCCTTGACCATTGAAGATTATGTCCACCGTATTGGACGAACTGGCCGAGCTGGCAAGACTGGTGAGGCCATCACCTTCTTCACAGTGGAGGACAAGTCGCACTCTGGCTCGTAAGTACATGTGCTTCCATAAGAACCGACCAGTCACTTACAATCTACAGCCTCGTCAACATCCTCCGAGGTGCCAACCAGCCTGTGCCCGAGGACCTTCTCAAGTTCGGAACCACCGTCAAGAAGAAGGCCCACGACATGTACGGCGCCTTCTTCAAGGATGTCGACATGAACCAAAAGGCCACCAAGATCACGTTTGATTAAAGTATACCTATTTACGGAGCAACTATTGTTTGGCGGCCTTGCGACCACGGATAGAGTGAAGACACTCGAGGATAAAACGGCGCTCAAAGAACAAACTGCAATGATTAGATGTGTCTCAAAAAGTTTTTGTATGGATTGTAGAACGTACATGAGGAGCAATAATGGGACGGCCGAGGCGGCGACCTTGACGAGAGATTTGATGGGTTGGTCCTCTGCGCTGTCGAGGACCTTGAGTTGCTTGAGAAGTATAGCTGTGGCAAGGGAGAAGGTCACTGAACCCTCCGGGAGCAATGTCTTGATTTCGAAATCGACCCCGTGTTTCTTGAAGTATCGCTTGATGAATGCGCCGCTCCAGACGATGCGGCATGCCATGTTGATGATGTTGGCTAGGACGAGGCCAATGGCACCGAGAGGGAATACCCACATGAAGAGGAATGCTGAGGCGGCAAAGGCGACTGAGAAGGCGCCCATCCAACCAGACTGCTGGTGCACTTCTGCTTCTGTGGCGACGGATGCAACGAATGACTCTGTGAGACCGTTGAGGGCGAGGAAGGGGATGTAGAAGCAGTATGCTGCGAGCACGTCGCCAGCCCCTGAGCCTATCCATCGCTTGCCGGCAACGATGGCGAGGAGAGGTGGAGCTGCGAAGGGTCCAATGTTGATGATTATAGACGAGAGAAGGATGTAGAGTCGGAGAAGAGTGCTGAGGTTCTGCTTTGCTTCATTCACAGCTGGTGAAGGCTTTGAAGATTGCTTTTCTCCATCCTCAGCGGGAGGGCTTGCTGCAGGAGACGACAAGAGGCGGGAAAAGTAACTGCGGCTGCTCTCCTCTACCGGCTGAAACAGTAGACGCGCCAAAAGACCGCCGTAGTTGTTGGCGAGGGCATATGCGCCTTGAACCTCGGCCGTGGCGAGCAGAGAGACGAGGAACGTGTCACCCTGGGTTAAGAGGTGCTTCACAACGCTCTGAGCCATCATGCTCCCAGCAAGACTCATAGTTTGCCGATCAAAGTAAGATCCCCAAAAGCGACCATCCTTGGCCGAAACAGCCTTGGGAAGAATAGAGAAACCGATCTTCGAGGCGAGTTGAGATCCAGAGATGAGATAGACGAGGAGTAGAGATGCGCCATAAGTCATCTGGCCGAGGGCGAAAGGGAGAACACCAATATCTGTCTGCTGCTTAGATGCCCAAACTGCAGAACCAAAAACAACAATACATCGTAAGAATGTGGCGATTGACTCTGCGGCTGCTCGTGTGCCAAATTGGAGACGCATCTGCATGAGGACGAAGCAAGGTTCAGAGAGTAGTTCAACCATTGCCGCCAGACCGTAGAGGTATAGCGACTCGACGAGATACGGCGTCGAAACTGCCGCACCGCTCGGAAATGCGAGGTACATCCATCCTAAGACGAGACTGACGACGCTTCCTAGGGCAATGGCGAGATATCCGAGGTTCACAACAGCCTGACTCTCCACCCTCGCCGCATCACTACCTTTCGTGGTACTTCCCACTGAGCCTTGTCGTTGAATAGCAACGCGGAGACTCTCACGAGCGAAAAAGAGAACAGAGAGGTAATAGACCTCCAACTGTGTTGATAAACCGAGGAGTGGCGCGGTGAGGTACCGGAGGAGGAGCTGGTTGGCGACAAAGGTGATGAGGCGCGATGCGAGTTGGAGGATGATGAGTAGGGATGCGCCTTTGAGCATGGAGGCGCTTTGAGGGGATGAGCTCGCTTCTTGGGGCTTTGGAGGTGGTGACATCTTGGGCCTGGGGTGGGATGTAGTCGTGATGATGCCCGGGTTGAGGTTTGTTCTTAACACGTGGAGGCGTGATAGCTGTGGCGATGGATCGGGCTATCGTGTTTTGGGGGTTTCAGTAGGTGGCCGCTAATTTACAGTGCTTTCTCTCTATATTTTAGCGGGCGCCATGTCTGGGCGGCCCGTTCAAACCTCGACCACGATGGGAATAATTCATAGATATTCGCCTCTCGTTTTTATTGTCATGAGATGATTCCGTTATGTGTTGTTTGGAGAGAGTTAAACCATCTTCATGAGTTAAAATTCAACCTGAGTGATATAACCCTGCCATGGTGACTTGGGTGGTTACACTGTTGGTTACACGATGCCCTTGTGCTTCACATGGTCACCTACCTAAGGAGGCCATCGTCCGTGCAATGGATTGATATTTACGGTCCTGCGCCTACGGGACTTTTATCACTTGAGTTGTTGTAATCACTACTGGGCAGAGAGGTTCATAAGCTCTAGCGGTCTATCGTGTGTGGCTTACGCCATGCATTGAGGCTCAACTCTCACCAGGGATAGACGACCCATTTCCTGGCCTCACTACAGGGATTGGCTCGACTCCAAGTATTAATTCTCAACCGCATGTTTCTTTCTTCATTGCGAACCGTATCTGACTGATGATGAGGCATATAAGTCAGGACTCACCTGATCAGATTACCAATGCTCAAAGAACAGCACAGGTCAAAGCCTCTCTCGCTTCTGGTTAAGCGGTGTTTGCTGTGCTGTTGGGAGGATGTCAGACTTGAAGGATCGGCGGTCTAAGCCATGATTTCCGTTCTTGGGGGCGGAAACTCCATAAATAGCACTCGACAACGCCACCGAGCTGTTGAATTGCTTTCTGAATGGGAGAATTGGTAATTTATTATGTCTCATTACTCTCGTGACGTGTTGATCTTGATTGTCTGGTCGCGTTGAAACGAAAAGGACCCTTGTGTCGTGGGCAAACACCAAGCTGACAAGAGATGAACATGGATCGTCGGTGCATGTCAGCCGTGATCCACCCTCTCGGGAACGATGGGCATCTTTTTTACAAATGGAAATGGTCAGCGAGGATGAAGCAGATGGTCTCTTATTGTTTTATGAATCTCGGGTAAGGTTTGTGTGGTGTAACACAGGCTGAAACTCATCGTCATGAACCCATGATTGAGATCGGCATATTATTGACTTGACCTTAAAAACCTCTACTTTCTGTGATGCTGTGCTACCTATTGGAATGAATTCGATCCTAAACTAGAGGCAAATAAATTGTCTATTTTTATATATCTTTCCATTCGCCTCTCGTCACAGACCTCAGCCTCTTTCTTTGTCAATCATCAAAACCCACATACGGGAAACTCAGCCTTACATGTTCCCCCATCCGTCTCAAACCCCTGTCCAAGTTCCCTGTCATTTTCCATTCCTAGGCCTTCTCCGCCCCAGAACTTGATTCGTTGGATGTGTGTAACGACGAAAGCGGGCTTGTCAGAGTTTCCCTTGCAGTAAAGACCAAAGAGCTTGGGGCAAGACATTGTTGTTTCTGTTTTCCTCATCCGTCCATCTTTTTTCCCTTTCCCATCTTGTTCCAAATTCCTTTGAGTTGCGCGGATCCCTTGCGCCACACATTCTAACAAAAACTGAATTGAGCGATCCTTGCGATTCCCACATCCATCAGCAAGAGAAGTCTGACATGGGGCCAACGCCTCAGCTTCGACTCGACTCGTCAGGCGAAACTTGATGTGTGTTTGTAACAAATAGAGGACCTACTCTCTCTTTCACAATGGCCGATCCTCTCACCTCCCCCGACGACTACTCCCAATCACTGTCGTCGTCAGCTCCAAGGAGGGTGGCGTCCCCGAGACAAGCGGCTCTGAATCTGTTTCGCGGAAACGGTGGATATCAGCGCATGTCCTCGGGCGGTGACCACGAGATGGCCGATCTCGACGATTCCGGTCCCTCTTCTTACGCATCCGGACTCGGCATCTCAATGAGATCGACTTCAAGATCAAGTCCACCAGAAACACCTCTTTCTCACCACGGCCTTCTTGGTTCAACTTCTACAACTGTCGCTTCACCGAATTATCCTCCAGAACTATACCTAAGTCCCAATATGGTGAAGACTAGCAACCAGCAAGGAACGCCGGAGCCATTTTCTGAGATTTGGACTCCGGCTGTGCCTCACCCAACTTCATCGCCAAGCGGGAATCCGGCGGAGGAATCTCATAATCTCAAGGATTCACCTAATACTCAGGCTCGTGGTTTCAACTCACCGTCTTCGAACCTAGATGGACAAAGTACACCGACTATTGTAGGACCGAGGGGAGAGGTGATAGATGATGATTTTGATGACGATACGTTTTATAAGAAATTTGGTAAGAAAGAGTCAAGTATTACGCTCACACAAAGCTCACCTCAATAGGCGAACCTCCGAGCCATTGCTCCTCCAACCAAGACATTCACCAAAGCAGAAGAAGATGGCTCTCAATTACAATCTACGTCCTCTCTCTTTACTCAACCGTTATGAGCGGTATCTGGCTCGTTACAGCCATTGTACAGCCCAGATGGGGTCACGGCATCTCTTCAAAACACGGCCTTGTACCCTCGACAGCGACGACAGTTGCAGCGCTTCTCGCAAAAACGATCGAAATGTCTTTTGTGACAGTTTTTGTCTCCTGCCTCGGTCAAGTTCTCACACGAAGGGCGTTTATCCGCAAGGCTCAAGGAATGACACTCGCAGAAATGACGATGCGGAATTGGGTCATTCAACCGGGCTCTCTCATTACTCACTTTGAAACCCTCCCATCGTCATCAATGACCATCCTTGGCATGTTGTCATTGACGGCCACGTTCGCAGCGGCTTTCTACACCACCGCCTCTGACGCCATGGTTTCTCCAAAGCTCAAGTCTGGAGGATGGGAGCATAAGGAGCTCTCAGGCTATGTGCGCGCGTCGTATGCTAACGCGCAATACGTCTCTCACGACTGTCCCTACCTCTTCAACATTGACAAGACCGATATTCACGCGGCCGAGTCTTGTATGAATGTGCAGTTCTCGGGGCAATCGTACCGCAACCTTTTGAACTTTATGAGCACATGGACAAATATCAACGAGAACAGTACAAGCGTTGGCAATGACCTCTCGAAACGACCGACGGGAACAACGCTACTCTTTGACAACACCACTATGATGTCGACCTGGATCGAGAGGGAGCACAGTAACGTGACGGCGCAGTTTGAAGAGACAGGGCGAATTATTAATAATGTCACACTTGCTCTGCCGCACCCTGGTGTCTACAGCGCTGCGACTCTGCCAAAGAATGGCATCCTCCAACCTGATGACCTCGCTGGGGTTGGAGAGTATGCTGTTCGTGCTGGAGTTGTGTCACCATCTGTCAACGTTCTGTGTGTCGATACGGACAAGAAGGAGCTCGCTCCGCTGGTATACACGGAATGGCCCAATGCGCTGGTCAACAAGACGAATGTGGGCGATCAAGTTACGGGGTGGGATGGTTGGATGGGTGAAGTGCCTCAACCGACCAAGAAAGGAGGAAAGCCGGAGTATCTCAACCGAACAGTTCTTGACGACATCTTCAAATGGGGGCCAAAGTACGAGCGAAGGCCTCCAGTATTCCAACTCGTATGTTGCTGTATTCCTCTACACAGTATCAATTGGCTAACAACTGCAGTATCCCTACGACTATAACCTTCTCAGCAACGCAACCGTTTTCGATACTGATGCCATCTACATGCTGGGAAAGTCGGCCAGCAACAAGAACTATACAATCTGCCAGCTGCGATCCTGGGTTTCTCCTAATTGCTCCACGCAGTTCAACATCTCTGGTACAGCTGGAGCCAACATGCAGGCGCACTGCGAGGATAACGAGGACGAAAATGCTTACCGTCGGTCATTCCCACCTGACCAGGGTTGGTCTCCTCCTTCTCTGGACTGGAAGGTGGGTTTTACTTGGAATGAGGCATGCAAGATACTAATGGAGACAGTGGCTCGCTGATCAATGGCGATTGTCCATGGACCTCAATGGCGGCGCCGTCAACAACAACGCATCCAACGCTCGTATCTTGACCCAGCTTGCCCTTCACGAACCCAAGCTCCCAGCAAACCTACCCTCAATGGCTGAAGCTATCGCCGTCTACTCAAGTGCCCTCATGATGATCAGCGCCATCGATACCCCCTTCCGACACTACTGGGACTACAAAGCTCCCAACAACTGGGTCGAGAACGGCCCCGGGTTCCTGCAAACATTCAACGCATCACTTATCACGCAACAGTACACGTCAGGCCACACAAACGACTGGCAAAACATCTTTTACGTAGTCCTCGTTCTCGTCTTTGCCATCAATCTCTTTTGTCTGTTCTACTTCATCATGCGGTCCGGCCTGGTGACGGACTTTACTGAGCCGCAGAACATGTTTTCTCTGGCTGTCAACAGTCCGCCGAGTTATGCGCTTAATGGCAGTTGCGGAGGAGGACCTGAGAAGAGGCATCTGGTAGTGCCGTGGAAGGTGGCGTTCGCTCCAAGTGCGAACCACTACTTCTTTCAAGATACGGTAGGTGGCAAGGAACCATCACAAGGGTTGAGCACAGCGAGGGAGTATGGTCAGCCGAGGGCGAGCAGTTACAAGAGACTTAGTTCAAGCAAGGGATGGCTATAGGAGTTTATTTGGGAAGCATCGTTGGGCGTTTGGGTGTTCGGATACGGTGTTGATGTTGATGGGTTGGGTCCAAGGTAGTTGCCTCTATAGCTGTTCTCACGGAAGGTGCACCCTAACATGAACGGCAGCCACTTCCTCAAGAGAACGACTTCGGCTGCCCTTTTATTTCTGAGCTCCTTTTCTTTTCCAACTCTTGAACTTGACTCTTTCATCAACCCAATCATTCATCTTTTGAACTTGATTACCCCATCAGCTCAACATTAACACATCATTTTCCATCATCAGAATCACAACACCATCATACATCAATCATGTCCGACATCTCAGGTTTCCCCCCATCCGCCAGTGACTACGTCCTGTCCGAGGACATGTTCATCCCCGACGTCCAAAAGGCAACCAACCCCAGAGACCGTGCCAGGCGCCAAAGAGCGGTACGAAAAGTGGTCCACGCCTTCAACAGGGCCAAGCTCAGCCTGTCACTCTGGAGCCTTTCGATGCTTTGGAACTACCTTCGGACTACGGACTGGGTCTGCGGCGAGAGAGATGTCAACACACACCCCGACGGGAGGCTTCTGCTTGAGCAGGATGCATCCTCCAGATGGCCCATGGCCTGGTACGGTCGCCTCTTTGTCATTCAAGCAACCTGTCACAAGACGGACCAAATCGACAAGATTCACAAAGAGCATGCCACTCATTGGGGCTGCGCGTACCACGAGAACCGACCGTTCTACCCTGACATCTACCCTGGCAACAGCAAGAATGGTCACCCTCCTGGTTCTGAGTATTCTGTCGCCCCGTCTACATTTACTTTGGATTCTGGCTACTCTCAGGAACTCAAACGGGGTAGAAGTCCACCTCGACCCAAATCTCAGTCTCCAACCCCTACTCTGGCCGACTACGACATTGTAGACCCTCTCCATCTTGAAGAGGCTATGCCTCCTGCTGCCATCAACCAACAAACAAGACCTGCTCGGGCAAGCCCTGAGGTCCCGCCAGCCCAGGCCTACAGAGCTAGGTCTCCTCTCAAGAAACCAACACAAACAGCTCGCACAAGCCCCAAGGCCTCCCCACGCCCAAGTCACGCTGGCCCAACCTCGTCTTCTTCTCTACTCAAACAGCCAGAAGATCCTATTTATACCGACCGTTGGGACGACTTCAACCGGTTCCGCACCCGTATGCCCGGTTCCTATCCTTCCAAATCGCCAGACGAACCTGCTCGAGCCAGCCCTAAGGTCCTTCCAACCCAGGTTGACAGAGCTGTGTCTCCTCCTCTCCTTAAGAAACCAACACACATGGCTCGCACAGGTCGCAAGGCCTCCCCACGCCCTAGCCAGCCCGTCCTAGCCTCGTCTTCTGCTCTCAAACAATCGGCATATCCTGTTCACACCGACCACTGGGACGGCTTCAACCATGTCTTCACCCGTATGCCCAGTTCTTATCTCCCCAAATCGCCAACCCAACCTGCTCACGCTAGCCATGAAGTACCACGTCCCACCCAGGTTGATCCGACTATGCCTCCCCCAATCAACCAACCGGTAGATCCTGTTCGTACCAACATTTGGAAGGACCTGATTCCGGCCAGTGGGCCTGACACTTATAGCCTCTGGTCAACCCAGCCTACTTGCGCCAGCCCTGAGACCTCACGCTCTGCTAAGGCTGATCCGACTATCCCTCCTCCAAGGAGCCAAACAGCAGTCCCTAGTCGCACCAGCTCCGAGGTCACGCCACGACCTGGCCAAGTCGGTCTAGCCTTGCCTCCTTCTACAACCATCAACCCGGTGATTGGTTTTACTCGTTTTGAGGAGGACCAGTTTCGCTCCATGATCCCATCCCAATTTCGACCGTGCTCTAGTCGTGGCCACCGGCCTATGCACGTTCATGGACCTCCCAGCATAGTCACGAATCCTCCCAGTCTGCGAGCATGTCCTCCTCACTTTAGCGACATGCCTTCCCTTAGGCTCGGCCCTAATCCTAGGTCTGCCAGTTCAGTGATGGATACACAATCCTGCATCATCGAGGCCACGCAAGCTGCACAAGAGGCAATCGAACTTTCCCAAAGGTCACTGCATCACGTCCAGAGATTGGAAGCCTTTTCGAGCAGCATGTCGAACTTTATCCAGCAGTCGGTGACCAATGCAGAGTGGTCCAGAAACTTCATGGAGTCATCTGCTGTCACTACTAAGGGGATGAAAGACGATATCCGCGGATCAAAAGCCAACATTGAGGCAGCTGTGACCACAGCGAACCGGGCCTTGGGTCTTGTTGAGAAACTGAGCCAATATTTTGCAACCAAACCATGAGAATGAGGCAATATGAAAGAGATCTGGTCATGGAAACATCAGCTATGCGTAACAGTGGGGAACATGTCAGTGCATCCGAGGCTCAAGTTGCCTAGAGTGGAATCAAGTGTTTGCAAAGCGTGTATTGCTAGTAGCGATTTGAGATATGAGAGTAACAATAGTTAATGTACTGTTAGTCATGGGCCAGCGCTTATTCCATCCCACCTTGCTTGACCTTGGTCCTGGAACTCTTAGTCACCAGTGCCCATACTTCCTTTCCCTTTGAACCGTTGTCGTAGATTCCATGCCATCAACTGCGCCTAATAGCGCTGGCTTGTGTCCAACACAGCTGAAGTCTTCGATGTGCCCTTAGGCAGTTCCCTGTTGGGCGTGGGCCTGCTTTGTGCTGACGTTGGGCACCGCTCCTTGGACAACACGGGGCGGATCGACGGTGTCGATGCGGCGGACCTCTTGTTTGATCTCAACTTCTTTCTGTTGCTGCGAAGCTGGATTGGCGACTTGACCAGTTGCCTGGGCGTTCTGGACTGGCTTCGGAGGTTGTTTGCCAGCGGGAGCAACTGCGCCTCCAGCTCCAACTGGTCTCAATGGAAGGGAACCTCGATCGTGTCGTAGAGCCGAGCCCATGGCATGAGTGCTGCGAGGCATGGACACCTGGCTCCCACCTCCAGACTTGGCTGGAGTCTTGCCAAGGAACAAGAGAAACTCCTTGTTAGGATCATCAATCTTGGGATACGTGAGCTTGTCCATATCAAAAAGAACACCCCAATGAGCCGAAAACTCATAAATAAGTCTGACAACCCAATCCTCAGTCCCCCAAATAGCATGACAAACAAAAAGATGAGGATAATACAACCTCCCATGTCCACGAGTAGGAACCCGACCTCTAAGGCTGCGGAAGAGGGAGTAGTTGGAAGGGCTGCGGGCGCTCCTGACCCAGTCGCCGGTGCGGATGTAGGTGTAGAGCTCGTGGCGGGTCGAGGGGGTCATGGCGGATTTGATGGACTCGTAGGCTTTTAGGACCTTTTTGACGCAGTCGCGGCGCCATTGTTGGGCGCTGGGGCGGGGGACGAATTGGCGGATGTTTGGTTCGAAGTGTTTCATTGTGAGGGGTTCCTCGGTGGAGGGGGTGTTGTCCTGTGCCATTGTTGGTGATGGCTCGATGGTCTTGTTGTGATGTTAAGACAGGAGGGTGGAGATGAAGGGTGGAGGTGAGGAGGTGAACAAGAGAAGAGAGATGGAAAGCGAGCTTTTGAAGTGAGTGTTCAACGCGGCCTCTGAATCACCGCCGACTTATGCTTGTGAACGTGTAAGCGGAAGGAGATAGATTGAGCAGAATATGGCATCTGAAATGCCCTTGACCGCATAGCATAATGTGAATCGCGACTGATGCTGAGATCCTGGACCTGTCCGTCTTCTGGATTGGGTGAAAAATTAGCAAGTTGCCCTTTGAGCGTCGACAAGTCGACAGCTCACCCAACTATTTGTAGGGGAGGTCGTTAGTTTCTGTTCATTGACAAATCCGGATAGAAGTTAAACCGTATATATCGTACTTTGGTCAAGAGTTGTTGCTGCTTGTTCACTGGTGTCGTGTTAAGACGTCTTGGCGACCACTTACACCAGACAGTGCCAAGGACTTGGCAGGGCGATCACCACGCTATAACTGAACGAATCAGATGCAACTAAAACAACTTCCGATCATGACCAAATAGGAAACCAAGTGAGAGGCATGTTTTAGTGTTTAAAAGTTGTAAGAAAGGGCTTTATAGTTTAGGCTTGACTTGGACGTTGACAAGCCTTCACTGCGAAGTTCAGCAACGAGGCTTGAAAGGGCATGGATTAGAACCAGTACTACAGCCCCAGTGAGATCATGGCCATCTGAGTATGCGTGATGGGATTCATTTGCTAATCAACTCACGTCGAGATATGGTCCCGGGGCAGCTATTCAAGCTCCAGGTTAGACCAAAGGTGGTCAACACCTAAAACACAGCTCATTCTGTGTTTACGAGAATGACTGTACCCTAGAGTGACGACTACGCAAATCGAAGAAGACACTGCACTATCGAGAGATTCAGGAGAGAGGCAGGGTTTTTTGCTCCACCATCGACAAATCGAGAGTGGCTGATGGTCGCGAACAACCTCGCCACCAAGTTCTGATTCCAAATACAGACAGCTCACCAACGGACTTGGCTCAATAATGCCGATTGGTACACAGCGACGTCGAGAATGGCGATTTGAAGCTTCTTGATTTCAAATAGTCATATTGGGAGTGGTCACCGGAGCCAAAGAGACTGGTTCGATGAAGGTAGTGCGAAGTATTGCCGGGTAAAGATGAGCACAGAGCTCACATGAAGCTATCGCTCAGTTGTAGTTAACTCAGGGTATTTGGTCAAAGATAAAGCCATCATAGAGCACCGTTCCTAGTAAAATCCCATCATCTAGGCGACGAAGCTACCCCGAGACTTCTAAATGAAGGCAAGTCAGGGGCTGGCTGTGATTCATGGCTGAGCGAAGATGAGAGCAGAGTTGTGTTTGATCAAAGGAACAGTTGATGTAAAGCACCGAAGAAGGATCTTTGGTCAAAAGAGAGCAGTACTCCTGTTGGCATAATCTCATCAGCGGGGTGATGAAGCTGTCGCCCAGCAGTGGTTGACTCGGGGCTGTCAGTCAAAGAGAGGGTTGTAGTGGGGTGCTGGTTGTTAATAGGATCTCATCATCTGGGCGACGAAGGGTCTTCGGTCAAAGAGAGTAGAGTGTTGGTCCTGTCAAACTCATCATTGAGGTGACGAAGCTACCCCATGGTTTCACGGATGCAACGGGCGATGAAGTCCATGTGACGAGAAGACCTTGACAAGCAAGCGAGACTCCAAGGCCTCGTAATTGCCTGCCTGAACACCAGCCCAACTCCACTCCAGCTCACCAGGATAGCTTGACAGTCCAGACTGCGGAGTGTGGAGGTGTTGGGGATAGCGTCCGAGGCAACACCGAAGTCGTCGTCCCATTCCCATTCGCGGCTCCGCAAACCAACATCGCTTCCATCATGTCAAGCATGACGAGATGTTATGAAACAACCTGGAGTATCAGCTCAGTGGTCAACGGGCCGACCTCGAAAAGGAGGGTTGGAGAACTCAACAACACCACAAACTCGCATCATGCAAACTTCTCCAACAGACAGACATCTAGTCTGTACGATAGGCTACCCTCCTCAGTTTCGAGTACAGGTCTAGACGGGCCTGAACCCCACAATGCCGCCGAGCCTCAAGGTCCTTGATCGGATGGTTTGTCAAGATGTTGGTCTACTCTTTGAAGCCTCGGAGGTGATCGGGACCGACGAGGAACAGACTGTCATAGGCTACTTTACCCTTGCGCCCGTCCAAACGGTGCGCCCTCGGAGCCTCCGTCCACACTCGAAAGGAACAGGAAAGCCGTCATTGGTGTTGGTTAGTTCTGTCGGCCCGACAGGTGATTGGAAGGGTGTCATTTTGAGTTTCGCGATCGCCAAGTTTTCGATGCATGGTGGAAATTTTGGAGAGAATGTAACCCAAACTTGGAGATCCTCCTCCTTGATTTTCCCCTCTCCTTCATCTCCAGGAAGCAATTGTACAAGTTGCGGGGGATAAGACAGCCCATGGGGAAAATTCAAGGCCTGGGGATGAAAAGTGTCAAAGGGTGTTAGTCGAGGTTAGGATGTTCCCATCGGGATGGCCTAGATACCATCTTCGCCACTTACGCCAACACTTTTGACGGTCTTATTCTCAACGGTCATGACGAGAAGGCTTCTTCAGCTGTGTTTAAGCATCAATGTCAAAATTAGCTTCTAAAGTTCTTCAAATGTCTTGCATGCCCTGTAGATCAAACGTCTACCGTTGATCTGTCTCAACAATGCCATTATCTCTACAAATGTCTCTTCACAGAAAGACACAGAGTTAAAGTTGACGCCATGGATAAGGATTTCTCCAAATCAAATGCCTCCCTCCAAGCTATCTCTCCCCTCCCACCACCACAACAAAAAAACAAGAATCTTACAGCTAAATGGGGTGTAGACAAACTCCCGCTGACTGGGCAGCAAAAGCGCTGCCACACGAAAAAAAAAAAAGCTAAATAAAAGAGACTTGGTGGACAGTGCCGTAAAAGGGCCGAAAACGGTTTCGTTGGTCCTTGGTCCTCGCGCGGCGCTATGTAATTAGGACCGGGAGGATTTTTGGCCTAAGCGGACATTGGATAATCTCAAGAATTACAACTTTGTATTTCTCTTCAAGAGCATCAAATTGTTCATGAGAGTGGCAAATCCATTAGTTCGTAGTTCAACACCAACTGCTCAATCTTGAAGACATAGCAAACTTGGCGTTTGCCCAGCCGGCCTGGCCCGGGGGTAGGATCTCGGGAGACCCGCATCTTTGTCCCCCGGCATCTACTTCTGTGGGGATCTTCATTACATGGTCATGGGGGTGGCATATCATGATGGAGATCCTTAACTTGTTGGCCTCGTGGTTAGGAGCATTCTGTTTCATCTGCCGAGGCTTTTTTCTCGATCCGAGTTATCCGTTCAGAGTCATGGGAGCTTAGAGCAAGGGTTGAACAATACTCCTCATGCGAACAACACCAAGTACTACCGTCTGTTGAGAGTGTATTCTATCGTTTGTTTCTCAGATCTGGTGAGTATGGCATAACACCCTCTTTCTCTAAGCGACGAGATAATTCAACACTCAATACAATAACCAATCCATTCAAAATCAGATCAATCGTAGTTCACCACCGCTAGGCAATATCACGGCGAGGCGTCAAAGGAAACGCCCGCTTAGAGCACCCCAAGTGACAATGTGACACTCAGCAGCTTTCATCCCCCACAAAACGCCTTCCCCGTATCCCATCAGACCATCTCCAGAAAAAAAAGCCAATGTCATCGGTGGCGATCCCCCAGTCCTGGTGGTGGTGCGGCTGCTCCGCATCTCCAAAATCCCCCCCCTAGTCGGTCAGCCCGGGGTGGTGGTCTGGAGCTTCCCCCGAGCTAAGCTTCCTCTCTCCTGGGGGGGGAATTCGTGTAAGGAAACGTCATGTTTGGAGTGGATTCTATTACTTGAAGACCGTTGGGCCTATGAGTTTAAAAGGAAAGAGATTCCCTCCAAGAAATATCTTTTTTTCATCAGGCTTATACTCAATTACATTGAGCTCCTCTTCACTTTCATCAAACTTGGAGTCGATCTTCATTCAAGACTCAGGGGTACATTCCCATATTTTAAAGCCCAAACGGCTCCTCAACACAGCTCATCACTAGGAACAAGAGTAATCGCAATGAATACTCTTCGAAGAGCTTCCCTCAGCAAGCCTGAGGAGGAGGGCAAGGCATGGCCTGCTATCGCCATTGGCATGTTTGTTGCCTTTGGTGGTGTCCTCTACGGGTAGTTTAAACCAAACTCATACTTATTCAATAACTGACAGAGGATAGCTATGATACTGGTACCATCTCTGGCATCCTTGCCATGCCATACTGGCAACGCCTCTTCAGCACCGGTTGGAGAGATTCGGACGGCGATCTCAACATCACCACATCCCAAGAATCTGGCATCGTCTCCATTCTCTCCGCAGGCACATTCTTCGGCGCTCTTTCTTCACCCTTCATGACTGATTACATCGGTCGTCGTCCTGGTTTGATGATTGCCACTTGGGTCTTCAACCTAGGTGTAGCTCTTCAAACAGCTGCTACTGCCATCCCCATGTTCCTCGCTGGACGATTCTTTGCCGGCTTTGGTGTTGGTCAAATCTCAGCAATCAGTATGTACCCCCCTTCACTCGTCAACTAACATCTCTAACAAATCTCAGTTCCCCTCTACCAATCCGAAACAGCCCCCAAGTGGATTCGAGGCGCAATCGTAGGAGCTTACCAATGGGCCATTACAATCGGTCTCCTCCTAGCAGCAATCGTCAACAACGCAACCGCAAAGCGCAACGACACAGGCTCCTACCGAATCCCCATCGCCGTTCAATTCGCCTACTCCCTCGTCCTCTTCGGCGGAATGTGCATCCTCCCCGAGACACCCCGCTTCCTCATCAAGCGCGACAGACATGAAGATGCCGCAAAGGCCCTGGGAAGGATTCGAAGGCTGCCCAAGGAACATCCTGCTATTCAGGCTGAGCTTACTGAAGTGAGGGCGAATCACGAGTATGAAAAGTCGCTTGGTCAGGCTTCGTATCTTGATTGCTTTAGACCTCCTATTCTGAAGCGTCAGTTTACTGGTATGGCTCTTCAGGCTCTTCAGCAACTCACTGGCATCAACTTTATTGTACGTCCCCCATTCTCTTTAACTACACTCAAAACTAACAAGAGTTCAGTTTTACTATGGTACCAAGTACTTTGAGAACTCTGGCATCTCGAGCGGCTTCGTCATTTCCATGATCACATCAGCCATCAACGTCGCCTCCACAATCCCCGGCATGTACGCCATCGACAAATGGGGTCGTCGCCCCCTTCTCTTCTGGGGTGCAATCGGCATGTGCGTATCTCAATTCATCGTCGCCATGTCAGGTACATTCTCTACGGGCCAGAACGACAACGGTACAATCTTTGTCAAGAACCTCGCTGGACAAAAGGCAGCCGTTTCATTCGTGTGCATCTACATCTTCTTCTTTGCCTCTACATGGGGACCCCTTGCTTGGGTCGTTACTGGCGAGATCTTCCCTCTCAAGACCCGTGCTAGGTCTCTTAGTATGACTACTGCGACCAACTGGCTCCTCAACTGGGCAATTGCTTACTCAACCCCCTACCTCGTCGACTTTGGTCCCGGCAAGGCCAACCTCCAGAGTAAGATCTTCTTTATCTGGTTCGGCTGCTGCTTCATCTGCATCGCGTTTGTCTACTTCTTCATCTACGAGACAAAGGGTCTTTCTCTCGAAGAGGTCGACCAGCTTTACGACGAGGTCAGCGTTGCACGAAAGTCTACGCAGTGGAAGCCCACGGAATCCTGGGAGCATCGCCAGAGCGTGTCTGGACCCGGTGGAAAGATGTTTGGAAATGAGCACGGAGAGGTCACTCACGATGAGAAGAATGAGACTGTTTAAGCAAAAACATACAAGTCATGTATTCATAAGTTTACCGATATCTGGCAGGGGATCGGCGAAAGCGGCCGAGAACCCCACAATACCCGGCCCCACAACGGCCGGGACACAGTACATAAATCCCCCGAAATAGTCCAAACTTGATTTACAGCGAAATCCATTTACAGTGTAAAAGTCCTGCGTCCCTCTCCCTTGATGAACCGAATCTTCTCCTTCTTGTCACCAATGAGCGTAGCATCCTTGGCACTATCATCAACATCCAAAACCTTGGTGTTGCACTTTGTCGACTTGCCCTTGTTCTCCACGTCGACCTTGTCATTGTCCTTGCCGTAGGGGATGGGTCGGATGACCTTGAGGTTGAGGGAGCTGCCTTCCTCGTCGTCGCCTCCGAGGTTCTTGTGGAAGATGCGGATACCGGCGACCACGACGGCGTTCCAGGGGTCCTTCTCGGCGTCGTCACCCTCGTTGGTGTCAGAGTCGGAGGATGAGGAGGAGGAGGAGTCGCTGGACTCCGAGTCCGAGGGGATGTCTCCGGTGTACCCGTCGACTGCGAGCTGGACTTCGCGTTCGGAGAGGTCACGGAGGGAGCCGACGCTGGTGGCCTGACCGTCATCGGTGTCGCTCTCATCTTCAGACTCGGACTCCTCCTCGTCCTCGTCGTCATCGTCATCCTCATCCTCCTCCTCGTAATCCTCATCTTCCTCGTCGTCATCTCCATCCTCACCCTCTTCCTCCTCCTCTTCTTCTCCCTCCTCTTCCTCTTCCTCGACCTCCTCAACCTTCTTGGCCTTCTTGGCCTTCTTGGCCTTCTTCACGTCCTTCTCTTCGACATCATCGTCGGCAGTAGATTCGGGAGTAAGGGGCTCCTCTGGCTTTGACTCCTCCTTAGCCTTGGCCTTCTTCTCCTCAGAGGCGGGAGTAGCCTCGGCCTTCTCAGTCTTCTCAGTAGACTCGGCTTCCTCCTCTTCCTTCTCCTCAGCAGCCTCCTCCTTGGCAGCCTCGGCAGCGGCCAAAGCCTCCTGGGCAGCCTCCTCAGCCTTAGCAGCGGCCTTCTCAGCCTTCCTGGCCTCCTTCTTGAGCTTCTTCGCCTCCTTCCTAAGCTTAGCCTTCTCCCTCTTCTTCAGCCGCCTATGCTCTGCCCACGCCCAGTCCTTGGTGGCCAGGTAGTGAGCCGCCTCTCGGTCCTTGAGAAGCTTCTTCCTGATTTTGTCCTTCTTCTTATTCTTGAGTTCCGCCTCGTGAGCCTTGCGAGCAGCCTTTTCCTCGGGAGTCTCGACGAATCTGCCCTTGCAGTGGCCCAGGTCGTAGGTGAGACCGATGCGGAGGAGCTTCTCACGGCGGGACTTGGCGTTTTGCTTGATGACCTTTTCAATGGGGAAGAGTGACTCGTTGCGGCTAGCGTTGATCTTGATGCGGACTTCATAGTCACCAGCCTCGAGTTCAAGCTCGACGTTGGTGGATCGTGTCATACGATGGGGTGTCTGGCTGCGGACAACATAGTCAGACTCACCAATCTTGTGGACACGGAAAGTCATCTCGAAGCTGTACTGGCCCTCGAGACCTTTGAAGTATCGTTCGTCGAGCTGAGCCAGGACGATGACGACGGGACCAGGCTTGGCGACGGTGAAGGAGAAGTGGGTGTCGTGGTAGTCGAGAGCCCAGGGGACAGAGAGAGTAGTCCAGAGCTGAGTGACGCGCCACTCAGGGGTGAACAGACGAGTTCGATCAAAGGACTGGTACTTCTTAAGAAGGTCCTCGTACGAGATCCAGAAATCTCCGTCATCACCGAAGCGGTGTTCGAGCTTGGTAAGCCACTCGGGGGTCCATTCCTTAGATCCATCACCTAGGGATTGTCAGTATCCTGTCGGATGTGGACTCGTCGAGGTTACATACTCCACGGGCCGTTCCATTCTCCCTTGCCCCAGGGGTTCTTGAGCTTGAGCAGACGCTTTCCGTCAATCTCGACAGCCTTCTGGATCGAGTAGACGTGAAGTTCAATGATGCCCTTTCGGTCACCCCAGCCGTTGCCCCAGATACCAGTCCAGCAGCTGAAGAGGAACTCGTCGTTCACCTTGAGAAGCTCCTCATTCCAGAAGTGATCCTGTAAAAAAAAAATCTGTTAGCTGATGTTGTATAGATAGATGGGCGTGCATATTAAAACTTTACCTTGTCCAGAATGTCATTGGCAAAGAGCTCGCTGCTGACACCACCAGTAAGATCCTCAATACCCTCACCACCAAAGCCACCTTCGATAGCAGCATAGTCTCCGTGTGCCTTGGCATAGCACTTCTCGAGAAGAGGAAGCCAGGTCTCCTGTGGATGCTGGCACTGAGCAAAGTAGAGAGAGCCGCTGTTGGACTGGTAGATTCGGCGGTAGGCCTCCTCTGGGTCGAGGCGCTCAACATTATCAAACAAGACTCGGTCCAGGTAGCTCTCGTCATAGTCGGGCTTGGTCAGATAGAGCTAGAAATATTTGTCAGTTTGCTGTATCGAGCAGAAAAGTTGAGACACACGTACATAGTCGTCGACAATCTCCGAGATCCACTCGCCATCACGGTAAAAGACGAAGCCATAGACACCAACAGCCTGATCATGAGCAACGCAAAGCTTCTCAATAAGACCAGGCTTGTTGCTCAGAGTACAAAGAGCAGCCAAGAGCCAGCAATCACCATTACGGCCCTGGCGAATGTCACTGGTAGTAGGCCCATCAATGTAAAAGCAAGGCTTGTCAAAGATGTCACCGACACGCTTCACGGCCTGAGGCTGCATGTCGAGACCCGGGGTGTGGTCCTCTATGTTTGAGAGCGATTGAAGACAATCATTCTGGTTAAGCTTGAGATCGGTTTCAATGTCAAAGTGGGGATCGCGATACTTCTTGTTGATGCGACGACACTCCTTGACAATCTTCTCAACCTTGGCACGGCACGTGGCCGCAGCCTCTTCGTACGAGGCATCTGTGGTGGAGGAGCTAACTCTGTTGCCTCTCTTGGCAGCAGCCTGAATGTACGTGTTGGAGGGGATGACAGTAGTAGCTGTATAGCATCAGTCTTTGCTGTCTTCAGTAATAAAAGACCACAAAAGAGAAACATACCCTTGCCCGGGTTCTTGGTGGTGAATTTGCCCCAAAACTTGTCAATCACATGCTGAGGTGTAACCTTTGAGCGATCACCCAAGTCAGCATTAACAGCAGACCTGTCGGGCGAGGATGACCTCGAAGAGGAAGAAGAGGAGGAAGACATCTTTTGCTTTGGTGGTGGAGATGGTCGACTTCCTATTGTGTAAAAGCGTCTGGTCTGGCGTGCTTAAAGAAACTTGACAACACCACACACACACACACNNAAAAAAAAAAAAAAAGATATATGAGTTTAATAGTGAACTCTCAAGAATCTGAGAAGCACAAGAAAAACGAAATGGTCAAAAAAGGAAGACGCCCGCCTTTTTATCCCTCTCGTGTTGCTGCCCCCCTCTCTCTATCACATCCCCTCTCCTCAATGCACGCCGAGCAAACTTGCGTTTTAAGCGCCGCTTCAGCTCGTCAGCCCGTCAGCAATTCCATCAGCCGCCAGCTCATCAATCCCCCGGTCTCCATTTTGATACATTGCCTCCTTCTCCTCCGTCTGGAAGGGGGGTAACAAAAGTGCAAGGACCTAGGGTCTATCATTTGGTATCTTGGACTCTCCCCTCAAGGTTGTACAGCCACACTGGTTGGTACCTCAAGATGCATCTCGTAACCAGA
>JAALXN010001665.1:0-12521 GCA_012978555.1 Fusarium drepaniforme | reverse complement strand
TCATTGCAACGATGATATATGCAACAAGCACAACATTGGCCATGACAGCAGCAAAGCCACCAGCGAAGGATGAGTTGCCTGGAAGTGAATGGTTAGCTGAGACGTGATGATGACGACACCCGGCGGCGGAGGGGAGAGCCATACCCTTAAAGATGGTATTAACTGTGAGAAAGTAGGATCCGATGGGAAGGACAATCATGCCGATAGTAAAGGCCAAGAGCTTGTAGATGACATCGCTGTTGTATTTAGTTAGTTTTATTTTCATCCAAACGCGTGGTGGGATGAGTGGTGATGGGATAAGGTGAAGATGAGGACACTCAGAGGACAACACTCACTTTGGCACAGCAGGAGCAATGTTGGACTTTTCCTCGATGGTGTCATCCTTATCGAGGATAGTCTTTTCAGTTGCAATGATACGTCGAGTCGCCATTTTGTGAGATGGCGGATGAATGTGAAAGGATTTGGGGAGGGGGTATCGGATTGAACGGGAGTCGAGTTGTGTCGGCTCTCAATGGCGCTGGATGAGTTTCAGTGAGAGCCAAGCAAGACACGGGAGGCTTGAGGCTCACACGTCCCACCTGCACGTGCAAGCCAGCACTGAGGGTTGGTTAGGTAGGGAGGTTGAAAGCACTTGCCAAGCGATGGTCAACGCTCGTAATTGTGAATTGAATGAAAGAATGTTCTTTGTCCTCACAAAGACTCCAATATCATTCAAACGAGTACTATTAATAACAGTGTCTGTCTGGCACTGATTCTTAATGTTCTCAACTTGTACCTATTCCCTCTCCCCATCCACACCACGTGACTTCGCGATGCCGATCGTGTGCTAGTCTGGTGTGTAATGTGGCGGAAGCGCGTCTCGTCTTGAACAAACGGGCTCGAAAAATCTCCACCCTATCTCGGGGTCAGTCAGGGTCAGCCACCAACGAAACCAAGCCCTCTCACGCTCGTCGACACTGCTGGAGTTTCCATTGTCAATAACGAGCAGCACTGCGAACACAGTGCCCGCCTTAAGAGGAAACGCACGCTTCCTCATTTCCTCGTCAATGGCCCCTCTTGTTCTTGTTCTTTGCCTTTCATCCCACTTTGGGTCATAATCGCTAATTCAAACAAACGCTCTCTTCCAAAAAAAACCAACCAATTCTTTCTCTCTCGCCCCCGCCTCACCTCGCTCTCAAACAAACCCATTCTCTCCCTCTATTGTCATTTTTCCCCTTTTGGGAACTATTTAACATGGCGCGAAGCTCCTCGCCGCTACCAATGCGGCATGCAAACGCTCTACCACCAACGCCCTCGCTCGCTCGCAACACGATCCTCATCGACGATACCGACGAACTAGGAGCAGAAACCATACCTTGCTCACCGTCCGCCTTTCTTCGCGATCGTGAAACAACAACACAACCAACTCAGATTCTTCAAAAGCCCATGCTTGCATCTATGAGATCTTCTTCCCCTGCAAGCAGCATTATTGAGGTTCCTGCTTCCTCGCCTTTCCAACAACCCAAGAAGTCAACACCCCTAACCACCACCCGACTCGCCCCTGTTGGCACGATATTCCGTCCGCCCCAGCGGCCACCCACCACCATGACCAACAAGCGTCCAGCAATGGACCCCATCAATCTCATCTCTGACGACGAAGATGACCTCACTCCTCCCCGCGGAGACATTCGGCCGACGACGTTTAAGGCGCAGATCTCGGCCTTTGCATACGATCCTGAAGCGGACGAGAGACAGGTTAGAAGCAGGCTCCGTCAGATCTTTGACGTTTTTGGGGACAGGGTGCCCTCGGATAAGGCTAGAAGCGCCCTGAAGACATGTCACAACGATATCGAGGATGCAGTCCTTCTATTGGAGCGACAATTGTCACAACCACAACAAAAGCCTGCACCCAAGCCCAAGAGACGTCTTATCAGCAAGGGCGCTCTGCAATCAGTTTCTATAAGCAGCCGAGAGACATCCCGTGCTCACTCTCGCACGGCATCTCCAAGCCCTCAGAAACCTCGACGACGATTGGTACAAGGCCGACGAAACCCCGATCCCTCCTCCCAAGTTTCTCTACCTGAGCATCCCTCGAGCGACGATCCACTGGTTATCAACCTCGTTGACGATGACAAGGAGGATACCTATCAAGCCGAGGCTTCACCAGAGCTCAGCGACGACGCTGATGACAAAGTGCTAAACTACATCAATACAAGCACAATCCAAGAATTGGCTGCCATGACAGGCATGAAGGAGTCTCAGCTCGAGTGTATGATTGAGAAGCGACCATTCGATGATCTTGACAAGGCCAGAAGGGTCACTATAGGGAAGAAGCCAGGTGCTCGGAAGGCATCAAAGATTAGCATTGGTGACAATGTTGTCGATGCCGTTGGAGTCTTCCTCGACGCAGTTTCCGCAATTGACCAGGTCGTTGCCAAGTGCGAGGCCGATGCCAAAGCCATCAAGGGTCAGGTCGACACATGGGATGTCGATACATTTGGCCATGACAAGCGGGCACGACGTCAGACATCGGAGGAGAACCTTCCTCCCACCCCGACAAGTTTCAGCACGGTCAAGTATGTCCGTCCTCCCATCCCTCGCCAGCCGAGCTTCATGGATGGTCACTGCGAGATGAAGCCATTCCAGCTTGTTGGTCTCAACTGGATGTCTCTGCTGTACAAGTTCAACATTGGGTGTATCCTGGCTGATGAGATGGGTCTGGGCAAGACCTGCCAGGTCATCTCACTCATCTGCCACCTCGTCGAGGATTACAACAACAACCCCAGCCGAAAACGACCTTGGCCAAATCTCATCGTCGTTCCTCCTAGCACATACAACAACTGGCTCGCCGAGTTTGAAAGGTTCGCCCCTGATCTGTCGGTGATCGGCTATCGAGGCTCTCAGACCGAACGAGCTGAGATCGCCTACGAGGTTGAACAGGAGCCGGAGGCGTTCCACGTCGTCCTTGCGACCTACTCTCAGATCAACAACATTGCCGATATCGAGGCCATGCAGTCGTTCGAGCTCAACGCCGCCATCTTCGATGAGGGCCACAAGATGAAGAACCCTGAGACCAAGATCTACAAGGACCTCCGCCGCATCACGGCTCAATGGAAGATGCTGCTTACAGGTATTTCACCCAATCACTCATTTGGTCAATGTGACCGTTGCTAATAATTCGTAGGAACCCCTGTTCAAAACAACCTCATGGAGATGACTTCCCTCCTCAACTTCATCAACCCTGAGATGTTCAACAGCTGTATGGAGCATATCCAGTACATCTTTAGTCAAAAGGTCACCGTCAGGGACGTCTCGAACGGCGCTTTTCTGTACAGCGAGCGTGTCAAGCGAGCCCGTACCATCCTAGAACCCTTCATTCTCCAGCGTCGCAAGGATCAAGTCCTCTCGGACATGCCCCCCAAGATTTGCAATGTCGTCCATTGCGAGATGACGGAGAGCCAGAAAGCAGTCTATGCCGAGTACGAGGAGGTATTCCGGCAAGAGCCATCCCAGCGTGTCAAAAAGGTTCGTGGTCGCCAGAATGACCAGAACAACTGCTGGATCCAGCTTCGCAAGGCTGCGCTCCATCCTCTCCTATTCAGACGTCACTTTGACGACGCCAAGGTCGAGAAGATGGCTAAGATTATGATGGACAATGTGTCACAGGATGAGCTACACCAGCCGGATATCAAGCACCTCATTCAAGAGCTCAAGAACGCTTCCGACTTTGAGCTACACCTATGGTGCCGTGACTACCCCAAGCTTCTCGGACGCTTCGATGTTCCTGCGGAGACGGAGATGGATAGTGGCAAGGTCAAGAAGCTTCTTGAGCTGATCCAACAGTATCAGGAGAATGGCGACCGGGTCTTGGTGTTTAGCAAGTTCTCACGTGTCATTGAGCTTCTGCAGGAAGTCCTCTCTCTGCAAGGAATCCAGCACCGCATCCTTATGGGCAACACCAACGTCTCGGACCGTCAGGCGCTCATCGACGAATTCAATGATGACCCAGAGATCCCAGTATTCCTTCTTACAACTGGAGCTGGTGGCACGGGCATCAACCTCACAGCCGCCAACAAGGTCATCATCTTTGACCAGTCAGACAACCCTCAGGATGACATCCAGGCCGAGAACCGAGCCCACCGTCTCGGTCAGAAGCGCGACGTCGAGATCATCCGACTCATCGCATCGCACACTATCGAAGATCTCATCTACAAGGCCTGCCAGAAGAAGATTGAGCTCGCCAACAAGGTCACGGGCGCCGTCGAGGACGAAGATGCCGCCGTGGCCGAGCAGAACCTTGAGACCGAGGTTCGCAAGATGCTCATGGAGGAGCAGATGACGCCGCCATAGGATGAGGCGTCGGATCTCTTCTAAAGCAGTATTGTCGACGGCGGCGGCGAACGAGACATTGCGTCTCACAACTTTCAGTGTCCTTTTTCTCACACTTCTTCACGATTCACCCTTTGTCAGAAGCATTTACATTTTCTCTGCACGGCATAGCAGAGTGGTTGGTTGTGTCAAATTCCGCCCATCAACATACATCCCAAGACCCTCGAACGGTTCTCTTTTTCTCCCCGTCTCTTATTATCATGACCACTCACTGTCGTCTTCACGAGATGAGGCGATCTCTCTCCCGGCCGAGTCCTTGAGTCTCGTCTCAAAAAATTCATCTGCATCAGAAAAGAGCTACAGGGTCTTGCGCGTCGCATAGGGGAGGGAAACAACTTTGTATGGATGTTGGTTTGTGTTTTTTTTTCTCTCTCTCTCAATGAACAATACACGGATAGGCGAGGGGCAATGGACAGGAACAGGAAAGGTATTATGATTTGCTATAGGTATTTTTCTCTTTTTTGGAGCCCATGGTTTATAGAAGATACATAAGGAAAAGCTGAGCACGAAGCATCAAAATCAGTTTTTCATCATTCATGATATAAAAAGGGTTACCTTTATGAACTCTCTCGATCCAATGTTTAACGGTTGAACCCGGTGAATGTCTCGTCCTTATCACCATCAAGGTTAGACCAAGTGTAGAGAAAAAAAAACTAGGGTCCTCATTCCATTTCGTCTCATCAAGGTCCCAAGTTCAACGCACCAACCTCCCCTCTAGCACCGGCCCGTCACTGAACCGTCCATCCGTCGTCTCCCCGCGCAACGCTAGACCCTGACAAAATTACACACAAAGTCCAAGCGCAATAACACAAATAAAAGAAAATAATGATTATACACACACAAGCACAGAAGGGACCCAAAGCCAGCGGTGAGCCTCCAGTCAGACCGTGCGCGCAGCCTCCCGTCCTTTTGACCACGGGACGGGGATATAGGAGGGGGTGACAAGGTTTGACGCGGAAGCCCGGGTCGAGGGTCACATTGCGTTTGAGAGGTTCGAGGGCATTGGATCCTTTTTCAACCGTTATGGCTTCTCATTGCCATGTGGTTGGTTACGGGGCATTTACACTTCAGCCATAATCCGCGGGCTGCCGTTGAAGTTATCGGCGGTGAATGGAATGTGACCATGAAACATGGATGAATAGATTTCTCCATTGAAGATTCCCCCCGACCTCTATAGTAACCGCTACCTATCCAGCAGCAAAATATCCCATGTCCAATGACCGACCGACCGACCGACCAGTTCTCGATCCTAAAAAATCAAACACGAAACTTGAAGATGCGCTTTGCTTGTGCGCGAGGATATCACTATTACAAAACCAGATAAATAAATAGCCAAAAACTCCGAGGACATCCCATGTCCATGCCTGTAAACCCTGTTCTTTTGATATGAAGGTGATTCCCTTCGTAGCCACCGCGATGGGCTGGCTGAGATTTGCGCTGATAGTGAAATGGAAATCAAAGATGTGGTGATGTACAAGAGAAGGTGCAAGAACGTCATCTCAAAGACCTGGTCGCCTTTACCAGGTTGAGTGTAGCCTGCTTCGGCGACCAGATCGCGTCTTGAGACCGACGTCGCCGTTCATTATGAGGCTCTTCCAGCGACGGTTGACGGCATGACGATCGCGGCCGAGATTTCGGGCGCAATCTTGCCACTCTGTCTTGGATAGCTTGAGCTTCTCGAGTACAAGTTCGATGAGGATGCGATCATCCTCAGCGGTCCAGTCTTCTTCTCCTACTTCGACGTCGTTGTTTTCGGTGGTGTTGTTGCCCTGCATCTTGTGGAAGTCGGAGCGCTCGAGACCAAGAGGTAGTTGTTCAGGAGCGATGCGCGTGCGCTTGGGCGTTGAGGGTGCAACTAGTTCGGCGGGCTGGAATGGCGACGATGGCGCCTCGCTAGCCGAGTCACTTTCAGAACCATAGCGGTCTGCGTCGTCCTCGGGGGTGCGGCGTCTCTTGTTGGCGCCACGCGGCGGAGCGCGCTTGGTGATCTTCTTGGGTCCGACCGGCTCACGGCGATTGTCGCGCGACCGCAGGCGAAGCTTCAGTGGAGGAGGCGCGTGGGCGAGCGGCGGCGTGGGTAGTTGAGCGAGCGATGGCATGGCGCGTGAGTCGGTGGTGATGGGCGCGGGATTGGCGAGCAGAGACTGGAGGGAGCGGCAGGTTGTCATGATGTTGGCGAATGGAGCGTGCGACGGGGGGCTGGCGGGAGGAGAGAAGAGAGATGGTTGAAGTCGAGGCTGGGCTGAGTGCGACGAGTGCGAAGCATCGCACGACAGAGCGGACGGGAGAAGCATGATGGCGATTGTTGACTTTCAAGAGGTGGAAGTGATGAAGACGACGAGTTCTGGCGTTGTTGTGTTTTTTAATATAAAGTCGAGCCGGGTGGTTGGCGAGTGGTGCGATTGCGACCAGGATAGAGTAGGCGACAGCGCGCAAAACCAACAAGAGGCAGCGATTTGATTTCGAGTATGCGCGCGCGCGTCGAATAGAGTATAGATTGAGATGAAGATGATGATAGTGCGACGCGATGCGATGCGATATGCGAATGGAATCGTTGTTATCCCTCGAGAGAAAAGAGTATGTTTGTGTTTGTTGTAGGGGGAAGTTTTGGTGTCTGGTTGTCGGAGTGAAGAGCAGGCGAAATGCGGTGGTGGTGGTGGGAATTGGAATGAACGGGGGGTTGGTCACCTCAGGCGCAGACAAGAGCAGGCAAGTGCGAGTAGGTGGGATTGGATTGGAATGGGATGGGAAGGGGCAGGGCAGGGGATGCACTGGCCTAATATGGATGTGGATGGATTGATGGACCCTTCGAAGGCAGGCACAGTACGCACAGTCAGGCTCCCGCTGGGCGCTGCTAGTAGCAGTGGGCGTGAGTGACTTGCACTCCTAGCGTGCGCGGCTGCACCGTCCACAGACAGTGCAGACAGCGACGTACGTGAACCCGCCATGGCCGTTGGCGTTTTAGCGGGCACGACGGGGGGTGAGACCCCGTGCACCACCTGATCGCCCGACCCTGCCCTTGGGACCGACGTCCTTTGGATCCATCCCCATCCATCCCATGGACGGGACCCAGTCCAGCGCTCGGGGTTGCTTCTGTCCATGTTACTGTGGGTGCCTCGAGCGTTGGGGTGGATGATGACCTGCCTAAGGATCCATCCATTTACAGGGGATCTATCAGTGCAGGGGACAGACAGAGAGACAGACAACGAGAGGGCGTACTCGTGTACGTACCCCAGCGACAAGCGATCTTAAGACACCCTACACGAAAGACAGCCGCTTGCGGGTATCGAGTTTCTCATGGACAGTCCACGACCCTGAAATTGATCTTGTTCACACGGGTCCGGGGGTGTGAGATACATCTCTTTGTGGCGAGAAAATGCATGTCTGGCAGGTAACTCCCTGTGGCAGCCGGACACTGTACCAAGCACAGCTGTTGCCCTTCTCCGTCACGACCAATCAGGCAGGCACACTTTGAGACATTCTTTTCTTCGTCTCAGTCCTTTCTTCCTCAACAACATCCATCCATGAGGAATTACCCGCAACCGGCGAGACAAAAAAAAATGCAAAGCAGAGCCTTTTGTTTTTCTTTTCTTTTCCTTTCTTCTTTCTTTCAGGTCTTGTGTGCATGATTTCCCGTCTCTCCATCTTTGGTGCAACACGAACAAATGCCCCAGTCATTTTGATTTGTTTTCTTTTTCCTGGCTCTTTCTAGCTTTCTAGACTCTCTCCCGTCAGTTCCATCTTATCCACCTCCACCTGATGTCCTCAGCACAAGTGCTTGCTCTCCCCTTCATATTGTCTCTCTCATTGTGCCCTCTCCCTCTTTTTAATGTCTAACGGGCTTTATTGCCTTGTTCAACGTCTTCATCTGCGTCATCCATTGCCCTATTTGTTTCCCCCTCGGCGAAAAGAAACGAAACCTTTAATGAACCCCCTTACCTTACCATGCAAGAAAGAACCAGGCCTCCAGGTAGGTCCCAGACAAGCAGATGCAGATCCGATCTGAGTCCCTCTGTCCGATTATGTGCAGCTGCGATCCATTGCGACGCTTGTGCCCGTGTCTGGGGCCGTCGCCGCTTCCCATCTTCAACGCAAGCCCAGCCAGCGAGCGACAGGAACCCGAGGTGGAAATAAGGAAAAAGAAACGACCAAATCTAGCAGACATCCACCATCATACGACTTGCTGCCGCCTCTTCTCGTCCTGGTCGGAATACATCGTAGATTACCCTTCCCCATGAATCTTTCTTTTTCTTCTTTTCTGACCTGTCGATATGCCATATTCCAAAAGGTCAGCCTTGATGCCATCGCCAGGCTCCGGCCGGTGGTAGTAGCAACAGCCGAACCGTCCGGCTGAGCAAACAGCCGCACTTGATCTTTTGTTGGGAATAACAAACGAGGCGAGTTATCGATGACGGATCAAGTCGCTTTCTCCAGAGTGCCGAAATGGAGGGGTTCGTCCTCCCTCTCTGCCTTCTATCCCTCCACCCATCTCATAGTGTTTCTCGGCCTATTCCACCATCACCCTCCCTGGCAAAAAGACTGCACCGTTTCGGGCTCGATGCTGCCCCTCACTGACTCAAGGAACCAGGCTACTCCTGCGACCATCACACGCAGACAAGGGTTTGAAGCACAGCCAGGCACACCAGTTACGGGCTTTTGTGTGTGACTAGCGCAGAGAGGTCTGCATCCGTCTTGTTTCTGGCTGATCTCAGACTCCCATGCTCAAGTCTAAGACCTTGACCGCCGGCTTGGGTCGTTTAATCCATCAGTTATCGGCGTCTCAATCTGTTGCGCCTGTCCCTCCGCCTGGGAAAGGGCCTGGATCCATATTGTTCATGGTTCACGTAACGAGGCACAACCAATTTATTATTTCCTGATCAAAGACATCAGCTCACGGATCGAGCGGACAGAGCAACCAGTGTGCGACAAACTGTCCATGATGAATTCTCCGCCGACGCACGTTCCGCAGCTGAATGCTACCGCAACACTCGCCTACGGGGCTACGGAGTGGCAGTGGGAGCGTCCCGTCGCGAAGCGGCCGTAGCTCGTCCGCTCCCACGTTGATACGCTGCAGGGACTGGGTCTACCGAGTGACGACACCGACTGATGGACGGCTAGGGCGTCAAATTCATGCCTTGATCGAACCTCCCCTCACCGTCACTCGATCCCCAGAATGGATGGTACAGATACTGTATCGGCGCAAGTGTGTTCGGCGTGTGACCTCTTGGTTGAGACCTCCATTACAACTGAGTCGGTGAGGTCATGGTGCCCCCCATCTCGTTCTCATCATCTCCCACACACTCCCTTCAAGTCGGAAGAAGGCCCGCGTGATTCGCCGACCAGACGGGCCGGAAGCGTCCAAGGTGACGCCTCTCTCAAGGTGAGCACTTGTAACTTTCATCGAAAGCTGAAAGAGTGCAGCTCATTACGAGATGGATGATGCAGAGTAATTTCGCCGTGGCGAATATTCTCAGCATGTCAGGCTTGGTTGTGCCTCGATTTACATGGCGAGTGTTCCCCCTCGTCACCCAATGTCAACGCCCGCCAACCTGCACGTCGCTCGCTCTGGGTCTTGCCATTGCAAAAGGAAAGAGCGTCGCGGTCATGCCTCTTCTCTGCAAGTCATCGCTCACGCATGGCACAGCGCATGCGGGCTCTACTGGATGCCATTGGCTCTTCTTCGCAGTCATGCTCCTCTTTTTTGCGCGATTACCGCTCAAAGATCGCGAAACAGACGCGCATGAGGTTGAGAAAAACGCGTGTGAGACGCGTGCGACGCGTTAATTAAAAACTGCGTTACTTTGACTCTGACCAATAGAAGAATACGAAACGCTGGGTATATGTGGGGAGGGTCTGCAACCACTTCCGAACATGGCCTGTGCGTGCATCAAGTACCTGTCGCTCCTGCCGTGACAGGCCGATACAGTGTGTCTCTCTCTTATTCTCACAGTCCAAAGTTGGAACAAGACGGCGGTTATCGGACTGGAGCCCTAGGTTGGCTAAGCCTGGTCCTCTGTTACAGAGAGAATGGATCCATTCGTCGACTACGGTATCCATGGAGGTGAATTGGATCGTGTCCTTGCTTCACCGATAGAATTGCGTCATCAGGGACCACGCTGGCAGCTTAAGGACTCATCATGAGCGTACACGTACACAACGAACTGGACAGCATAATCTCGTCTTACAACCAGCTCCCTCTCTGTGTGTTGTCACTCCCTCGAGATGATGCAACACACTCCAATATGTCCAATATTTCACTCACGCCCTCGTGACAAGATCAAGGCACAGCAAAACTACCGAGTTTTAACCCACAAATAGACTCGCTACGACTTTCAACCCCTCCGAAGACCCCTCAAACCAGATGGATCCAATCCCTCACCCCGCCCTTCAGCAGCGAAAGCCACCTCGTGCACCACGGACCACTCCCTTGCCCTTGACGGCTCACCCACATTAGAAGAAGGGGAAAAAAAGCACACATTTAGAAACATAAACACAAAGACGCGCCTGAGACATTAGCATAATAAATAACATGCCCCTCTTTTCAGCTCTTTGTCTTTGACCTTCTTCTCCCTGCTTTCGGCCGACTCCAGGCGTGGGGTTTCCCTTTTGTTCGTCTCCCTCTGTCCCTCCCTCAGATATTGGGGCCTGCCTGGGTTGTGCGTGCTCTATCTTGGGATCGATCTACGCTTAGTAGCGCCTTTCCCGCTGCGGGAAGCTTGATGAGGGAAATCCTAGGTCCACTTGTGGCCGAGTCTTTTACTCGGCGGTCAAGGGTAAGTAAGCCCTGGGGATTCTTTGACGATGACTGTTTCGACGGCGGCGGCTCCGTAGGGCTTTGTTGAATTACGGTTGGCTTTTACTCGGCACTTCTTTTTTCTTTGAAGATTCAACCAAGCTTTGACCTGGTGTTGATGGGATGAATGAATGCAGGTGAAGCCCATCCCACCTACGTAATGGTGTAGACACAACTCGGTTGGCTTGGTCTGGGCAGGGGCAGAAGAGCCGCCCTTGGTGGAAGCTCTAGATCCTGATACAGTGAGGCTTTTCTTTGTGTCTCGTGACCAACTCTTGTGCGTGTGTGTGTGTGTGGTTCCTTGGGTCTCGATCCTCAAACAGCGAGGCACACTATTTGCATTGGCGGCACAACTCTTTAGGACTCTCCCTTACATGTCGAGTCTTTGTATGTCTGCCAAACTACACCACTACGATTAATGTGGCTGTTTCATTGCAAAACTATACGTAACTTAATGCACATACTTTACAATACTTTCGTGAGCCAAGTTTCACTTCGACTTACACGCAAATCAACCCTTTACACACTCTTGCTTTGATCCTTACCCTATACATGGCCCACCAAGATTTGGGGCCAATGACCATTACGTGGGGCTGGACTTGTGCTAGAGACCAGAGTTTGTAGGTGGAGGGTCATGAGCGGTGAATCGAGAGGTGGGTATTGGGTCGCTATTGAATGCGCCCGACAGATGAACCTCTTTCAGGGACAATCGTGATTCCTGCAAGGTGAGTTTAGTGCCAATGATGACTACGTCCATTGATACACAGAGAGTTTAACAAGTAGTGAAGGAGAAATACAGTTGCGTTGAATGATGCTTCGACTATATATATATATCTAGGTAGGTATGTACATGTATGTTCGGACCCCTGAGCCAATGTCAAAACTCCAGCAACCACCACACTCCTTCAAACTACTGCACCTCCAACCACACTCATTCATCATTATCATACACTTTGGCCTCGATGCTTCATCCAGTAGATCATATCTCACTCCAAGCGTCACCAGCCGTAGACCATACACCCAATCTTCTCCCATTCATGACAGGCACTATATTATTACGTCGTGATTACATCCAAGCCGCGTCCCTCCCCATAAACGCCAAACGCAAGAGCTTCATCATCCTTCGCCCTGTCAAGACTCTCCCGTTTCCCATCATCACACGCCATGCAGAAAATGCCAGTTCGCACCAGTGTCCTCTCATCGACACCTGGTTCCTCTCAACAGCTAAAGTACCGCCTCTCATCCCCAATCAGATTAGAATTCCCTCCTATACCACCCTCTCAAAGTATCCAGAATTCCCAACTTTCCCCCCTTTTTTAGTCTAAAAGTGGTATTTCCAACAAGACAAGGAGGGTAATGG
>JAALXN010001662.1:0-22478 GCA_012978555.1 Fusarium drepaniforme | reverse complement strand
CTTAGATATAGAAATTAATAGCTTGCTAAACTAAATTAGCGTATATATTAACTTTAAACACGGAGGTCAATGCAGAGACTTTGCATGGGATATCTACCGAAGAGGAAATCCATGCTTGTTTTGGAAGCTGCCCACGCCATCTCTGCTTCGTTCGGGACCCCTCTACTCCGCAGGGATGATGATCTTCTTCTCGGCGGTTTTAGATCGTCAAGAGTGCTGGATATTCGCTTAACAGCTCATGTGAGCTTGCTTGCCGGCCAATCTGCGATACCACTGGCCCTTCAGCGCGCGGTCAGTTACCCAGATAGGAAATCTGCGAGTAATGATAGCGCCGTCAAGTCTTGGGGTAACGGCATGTGGGTGGCCAAGACCAGGGATCCAGGAACCGAGTCAGGAAACATGAAGTAAGGGTGGCTGATGGCCACCCGTTGGAGCTTCCACGAGCCTGTCGACTGCTGTTCCCTCGGGAAGATCAGACGTCACTTTGAACAATCAACAACACGGCCACGTCAGGGGTGTTACTCGCCTCACCCAGGTTGCATCTCTGGGTTGGAACTTTGCAGGTTGCACATGTTGAATGCTTCATGAATTACACTGATTGTAGGATTTTATCATAGGATCGGGTAATTTCAGGGGAGCTTGGCTATTCTCCAACATAAACTATCTACCCAGATCCAACCAAGGCAGTACACTCAATCTCTATATCAGTGTTGAAAGGAAGGGACTTGACACAAACGCAACTGCATCATCGTCAGTTACTCTACTGCCAAATCGAAGTTTTGACACTCACGTCCGCGCAGGTAAATTAGGCGTCTTGAAATACTGGCAGTAGACCTCGTTGACCATGTCAAAGTCCCCGAAGTCAGCGAGATAGATGTTAATCTTGACGATCTTATCCAGGCTTGAACCAGAAGCCTTGAGGACTTGGGACAAATTCTTTATGATTTGGTGCTACGGAGTCTTAACAACTCCGTTGTGCAAAGCTTCTAGAGCAGCATGAATTGATGACTTACTGTATGTGCTTTAACGTCACCCTGAATCAAATTGTTTGTCTCGTCCAAAGCAATGTTGCCGGAACAAAAGACCAGCCCATTTGCCACGATGGCCTGGGGGAAGACCCTGGGCATCGGATTAGGGGCTGAGGAGGTGAGGACGGTTTGCTTCGGCATTTTAAGTTACGGGCTGTGGGTAACTCAAGGATAGGAGTATGGAGGGGGAGATGGCTAGGGGCAACGAGCGGTGACATTCTGAACACTGCTCCTCTCGCTTCAAGATGTATCTTAAGGGGCTGGTTGGGATTGATCGCGAATGAATGCCTGTTTAGGAAAGCGGGGGCGCTTTCGACTATCGGCATTGGCGCCGGGTCTGGCATAGCAAGATGAAAGCCATGATTTTGAACGCATGAATGACTTTGGCATTTTGCTCCCGCAGCTCCATTCTGTGGTATGGTTCTTCAATTCCCGACATGGTTCCCCAACAGTGGTTTGGTGCCTCGAAAAGGGCCCTCGAAGCCTCCCAAGGCGGCCCAGCATGGGCCATGATGAGCAAAGTCAAAAAACTTGCCCAATACGACGCCGAAAAGATGCCCCATGGAGTTATTGATCTCTCTGGTGCTGAAAATGGATTGATGAAAGACTGGGTGGGCGATTTTGCCAGGTCAAACCATGGCTATGTGGCTCCCGAGAACTGTAAGCAAATCACCACCGTTGAAGGACCTTGTTTTGACAGATGCACCAGCCCTCTCGTACGGTGCCATATCTGGCAGTGATGGACTATTAACCGCCATGGCCTCCTTCTTCAACCGATTCTTTGCGCCACATGTGCCTATCCAACCAAGCAACGTCTTAGTTGCCAACGGCGTAACCTCCCTCGTCGATCTCATCGCATGGAGCCTCTGTGACGCCGGCGACGGAGTTGTCTATCCCACACCAAACTTTTACATGCTCGAAGTTGACCTCACAATCCGATCCAACGTTATACCAGTGCCGGTCTCCTACTCTAAAGTTACCGACCCGTTCAAGGCTTCTAGAGCTAATGCTCTGGTTGCCTGTCTGGAGGAGGGAATCGACGCTGCTACTAGACGTGGCATTAACTGCCGTGTTCTGTTCATATGCAACCCAGCCAACCCTCAAGGCCGTTGTTACTCCGAGAGCACACTTGTAGCTTTGAGGGAACTATGCAGTCGGCGCCGGATGCACCTGGTATCGGACGAGATATACGCCATGTCACAATTCCAACCTGAAACCACCCAGGCAGCAGCCCTCGACGACTTTTCTTCAGTACTGAGCTTGCCTCAGGAGGACTCACAGGATAACATACCGTCGAATGTTCATTGTCTGTACGGATTGAGCAAAGACTTTGGCATGGGAGGCCTTCGGATGTCGTTCCTCGTCACACAAAATGAACAGGTACTTGATGCTATGAAGCGTGTCACGTATGCTTTTTCTGGCCCTGTAGTTAGCGACACTGGCTAACCGTGACTTCTAGTTGGTTCACCTGGGTTTCAAACTTTTCTGACGCGTTTGTCAAAAACTTCATGTCCCAACCCGACAAAGTCCAGGAGTACATGGCAACATACCGCAGCAGGCTTACGCAGGCGTACCAGACGACAAGTTCTACCTTGACTGCGAGCCACATTCCATTTGAAGAAGCTAACTGCGGCTTGTTTGTATCCGTAAACCTGAGCGGTTGGTTGGAGTACTTTCCAGGCGCAGATTGCTCTCCTAGGGGCCCGAGCCGTGAGATACAACTGTGCGAGTATCTCGTAGATCATGGGGTGTTCTTGAACTCTGGTGAGGTAAGTGGAATGTCTCTATCCTGGAGTGCTGAGACTGATATTACAGCAGTTTGCTGGGGATGATAGGCCTGGGCGATTCCGCCTAGTTTTTACGGGAGGGGATATCGACACAGTCGTCCTCGCCATCCGACGACTGCGTAAAGCACTTTGCTTGCTGGATGGTTGTGTCAAATGCGACCATGTTGTTCTTTCTTCATGCAATGATGCCATTTCAACTACCTCGAGCTTGTCGGATTGGAAGCTAGCTAACAGGGACTCGGTTGAGAGGCAAACAAATGCCAGGCGCCGGGGCAATTTTGTGCGGTCGAAACTGCACTTGTTGCTGGGATGTTTTTGATGAGCTTCCTTTGTCCATGTAAATACGTTCTCTAGATCAAGCTGTAGTGCATTGAGAGCAGATCTTGCGTCAATCTGCCACAGTACATACGGGATGCCGGCGGTCTGAGGTCCAGCAACCAGGAAAAGTGAGTCATATTCTGTTTCACGAGCCTGGCCTCTTGAAGAACACGAGTCGAACCGAGTCTGTAGTCTTTAACAAAGTAATGAAGGAATACAAATGGCCTTGATTTCAAGAATCGGATGGCACAAGTCGCCGGAAAGGACATGACAGACTTCATTCCTATCAAGATAGCACTAACTTGACATAAAATGCTAGAATTCGAACCGAAGGTGACGCCATGCGAAGGCGCAAAGAAGTGAAAGGACCCAAGACATCTTGATGCTTGCCTAAACTACCCAACACAGTCCCCCCAGTCCCGTCATTCCATCGTATCCAGACCACTACCTCGTAATTCACACCTCCATCCTCCCTCTAGCAACTATCACCAACACAACCAACCATGGTGCCATAAAACTTGGGCCCTCCAATCTCTGCAATCTGGAAGATGGCCTGCACAATAAAGGACACGGACTCGCCTGCAATAGCCCCAGCTGCCGCAGAGTATCCATAAGCCTCAAAGGATCTCTTTGAGACTCTATTCCAGACCAGAACAATGCCAGTACCGACAGCCATTGTGATTGCCAGGTATGTACCGGGAGTAGTCATAGCTAGACCCACCAAAGTCATGTCCGGTAGGAATTTGGCGAAACGGGCATACTTGGTGGTCTCGAGTATGCGGCCAAGGACAGTGACAGCAATGCCCACGACGGATAGAATAATAGAGAAAACCCACGATGACTTGGATATGGGAAACTCGGGCGACAAAATTCCGACAGTTACGGCTTGCCAGGCGGCTACGGCTGGTGTACTGAAGCTGCAGGTCAAGGCCTCTGGATCAAGGATGCATGGGTATGCTTCGCAAAAGAGGATGAAGAATGCTGGGGAAAGCATAGTGCTTAGTGCTGTTCCGATAGCCTGGGCGTAGAACTGCACGCGGGCTGGAGTTTTGAGCAAGAAACCCGTCTTGAGATCCGACATCAGCGTTGCAGCTGATTGAGCTGCTCCGCCAGCCGCACCGGCGGTAGCTAGATTTGCTAGCATGGCTTCGTTCATGGCATGTCCTTGGTTTCTCATCATACCTCCAGCGACAAACTGAGAGGCTTTGGCGACAGTTGTGACGGGGGAGATGTTGGCTGTTCCATAGGTCTGGATGGCGACCAAGGACCAGCATACACCCATGATGAGGTTGACAATATTGACGTCGATAGGAACGTAGTAGAGAAGTTTGAGTGTTGGTAAAGCGACTGCGATAACCACAACAAACAACGATAGCCATTCCCAACTGCGTACTTGATTTTGCCGTGGGATTGGGTCTGCGTCATCAGTCATGGCATCTTGGTCTTGGCTATTCGCCGTATCATCCGCTTCGCGATGGATGCAACCACGAATCAAGGCCCGCAAGCGGAGGAATCCGTACTTAGCAACGTCGAAAAGGGACCTCCACTCCATCGCAATCTTTGTCAGGGATGTCGATAACATGAGGAAGATGGCAGGCCACAGAATCCAGTACCGAGGCGACGGGTTTGTCAAGAAGTTGTTCGGGTTCATGGCATTGAAGGTCATCAAATCAGGATATTTCTCGCTGATGGGAATGCCACTCGTGTATCCAAGCTTAACCGTAGCAGGACCAATAACACCCCAGGCAAGTATTGTGCCCAGAAAGAAGGAAGCCGTAGCTCTCGGGCTCATCAACATTCCCACTCCAAGGTACGCCGGCGATGTTAGAAGTGTGAACCAACCCCAGTTGACAGCGTAGATAGCTCCATGAGCACCCCATTTGAAGAAGTACCAGAAAAAGTTCATTTCGTATAAGATTCCAGGGGCATATTGTGTAGCCACAGGCCAGACGAGCGAGACCGCAAAGGCAACGGCGGGTACCAGTGTACCGTGGCTCACTCGCGGACGGTCGTCAACGGTATGTCGAGAGTGTAGACCGCGAATCATCAGAGCAGACGCAGCTCCGGTGGGAAAGACAAGTTGCAGCTTTCGTGCGAGAGAGATGAGAAACATCCTTCGGAGGACAACCGAGTATGAGAGACCGAAGAATCCAGAAACAAAGGTGAATGCAAGAAGTAGTCCATAATCTGTGGACGGATGCTTGCTCAATAAGTTGAGCCGGTACATAGCTGGTACGGCCGAAATAAAGAGGAAGCCGACACCAACGCAGCCGGACGCGACGGCTTGAACGATATTGTTCTCATGAGGGCCAAAGTGGGAACGAAGAAGTGGTAGCTGGGAGGTGTCAAAAGTCGAGGCCATGACAAGTAGGTATGAGGCTTCACGTACCTTTGTCTTCTGAAGCGCAGTGATAATTATGTATCCAAATAGTGTAGCAAAGAGGACGGACTCTAGACCGAGGCCTGACTTGAGTCCTGATTAATTGTTAAAGTCAGCCGACCTATTTAAATGCCCTGGACATCAGTTTCCATACCAAGATAGATGTTTCCGCAGTTGATCAGAGAGCCAAGAATACATCCAACGACCACAGAGCGAACTGTAAGCAGCCTCTGCGACGGATCATATTCCTCTACCCCCTTCAACGGTTTGTAAAGGTCATCTTCGAGTGGAGCCGCTTCCCCTTGGTGCACGGAATCTTTTTCGGGATCATTCATAGCCACGGGGAGCACTGAAGTCTCCTTTTCGGCCTTGACGTCCTCTTGGTCTTTGCCGTGGATCATGGTCGAATCAAAGGACTTGAGGTGTGTTTACAGAAGAACTTGCGTGTTTCATACTTGCGTCTAGCAGTTGATGGTCGTTGGTTAAATACCGACGACCAAACCTCACAAACCACCTTATCGTGTCGATGCTTCCTTGGGTGGATCCGTCTTAACCCAATCTTGGAAACCTACCGCGATGGCTTCGAATTGTTGCAGCTCGAAATGCGGGGGTGGAGATCACGACTCGTCTCCAATGCCTCGGATTCGCAACGGCTGGCCTTCCCCGCTCCCTCGGTCAGCCGCCGGAGGAGGGGCGATAACCGCTTCGCCCATGAGAGACGAATGAGAGAGAAGAGCGCTTCTGCTAACCCGTTCAGGCAAGTGAATAGTATCAAGGTGTCAGTTGAGGCCGACAGGGGGTTGTGATAGTGGCTTAACGACCCGTTTTCCAAGATAACAGATCACATGGGGTACGAGAGATAGCATGAAGAGTTGTTGAAGTTATCAATGGTCTATCATCAGATAGACGACATCGTACCATGTTTAAACGTGTTGGCTATATTTGCCCATGTGTTAGATACGTCGAACGAAACGAGCGAGCGATGAGTCCTTCGTGCCAGGGCGTGCCACAGCAGCTCACCATCAGCCCAATGGGACCTCGGTTGGAAAGAAGCTTAAGAATCTATCAACATGGGCTAGGGCTGCTAGAGGTGAACCTAGTCAGATAGCCGTTATCCAACTTTGGCAGAGACCTTGAACGGTATTGGGTCCCTAATCTGGGGTAGACGTTTGAGGGAGTGTCACATTTCAATGATATGCACAACTTGATCATTGACCAGCTAGAGAGCGAGAGACCGTTCTCCCTGGCAAGCCCACCAGGAATTGACCTGATACGACCGGTTTACGCGTCGATTTGATCGCCTAGAGACTATGGATGAACCAGATAGATCTCGCGAAAATGGCCTCTACCGTTATAATCCCCAAATGCAGCCAGAATATGAGACTGCATCATACGCTCAGGTCGATGCGAACCATCAGATCCCGAAATAATGAGCCGTATAGCCTTACCTCGAAGCCTCTCCTTGGCAATAAGACTAACACCAGTACGGAGAAGGACCCAAAGAGCCTTCTCGGGCGGTGGAAGGGATTGGCCCAATGCTCGAGGGATCAGATGCTCAAGAACGATGGTCGATAAAGTAGTGCCCTCCCCAAGCAAAACAATCATGAGAAGAAGGTTGTGGAGGCGAAGCATGGAAAAGTACCGTTTCTGGAGATTCATGCCGCAGACTATGCCCAAGGCCGTTCTTCCAAGCGTCCCAGACACCATGGCTGAGCAAGACTGATCAAAGTGCGAGCGGAGAAAGCTGGACGTCATTCTGGCGAGGAGATACATGACGTAGTTCATTGCCTTGTCTTCGTCGGGAAGACGGTAAGCAACAATAGGTTCAAAAGAAGGCCCTGTGATGATATCCTTGAAGCTGCCGATTTTAGGAACTGGTAGGTCCCGTTCAGACAGCATGCAGTGCCAATGATCAAGCTTCTTGTCGAAAGAGTCACATTGAGCAAGTATAGCCTCGGCGTCCAAACTTTGTTCGTTGAAATCACCCTCTTCGGCCTGTTGATGATCACATTCCCGGTTGAGTGTAGCTCGAAGCCACTGCCCGGCTTGCTTGGAGGCACTAGCTTCAGCACACGCAGTGAATGATGCCTCCATTTCGTAGCGAGAGTGGAGTTTCCAGATATTGACGAGAGCGTCTTTGATGGCAAGCTGATTATCATACGAGCTGCAGGGTTCCCAGGCATCTGTTGAGGAGGTCGTCGCTCGAGTGGCCATGCTGAGAAACTTTCTTTCGCAGCGGAGCATCCTCCACGCTTTGAACAATCCAGGGGTCATGAAAGTGTCGAGTTCTGTTCTTGATGCCATCTCGTCAATGAGAGATGCGTAGTACCGCACACCGAGGGGCGAATCCACTTCCATATCATGGTAGGCAAGCAAGAGGTATGTGCTGGCAATCTCTCCAACGTTGTTATCCCGTCGGGGCTGTGCGAAGCCTTGTTCAAGTTCGTGTAGCGCAGTCCTGTAATAGAACAAGGGGTTCTTGTGAGAATCGCCAAGTCGGACAGCGTTGGAACCAGCCGAGGCGCCCTGCAAGCGTTGCATACTCGAGGCCGAAAGGGCTAGGGCGGCAGCGCGAAACGGTCTGCTTGCGCTGAACAATGAGGAAAACTCTAGATCAACCGGTAACCTGGGAGCAACCTGCTCCTGGAAAAAGAGAGCAAGTGCTTCTTCGGGTGAATGGGGCAGCTCGGTCGTCAGTGGCGTTTCTGATCCTCCTTCTGGAAACCACGTAGCGAGTCGTTGTGCTTGCGTCTGAGGGAGAGAATCGCCAGGAGATGTCAAGTCGGCGATCGCGGGGGCTTGAGCAGTGATCAGGTCTGCTTGGCTTTCGAAGGCAGGTGGTTCCTCCACTGGGGTTAGGTAGCTCGATGTGGCTTTGTCATTGCCGTTCGTGGTGGTCGTGGTGGCTTGGACTGGCGATGGAAGATCGGGATCGACTAGAAGACGACAGGGCTCCAATACATCGTTTGAGGGAGAGGCATCTGAAGCTGCACGACCGGGCCCTGGGAGACTGGCACCCTGTCCTCCTGGTGTTGAGCATGTCATATCATCTTGGAGGAAATCGAACGTCATGTCGAAGGCCGGCTGTTGTAGGCAATCAAAGCTGTTTAGCCAGTCGGGTTGGTCGCGGTCATCAGAGCACGTCGTGACATGTTCGATGGCGTTGCCAAGGTCGTCGGGTTCGTCATCGTCTCTACCGGGTCTCGCAACAGGCGTCGTAGCTTTCTCCCCGGTCTCTAACCCGGCTTTTCGTCGCGTCTGCTCCTGGTCGGCGAGTTTCAATTCAGCCCATCTGGCAGCCTCGAACTTTCTCGAAGATTCGGCAGCCTTCTGTGACACGTCTTTGAACACGATAGGCCTGTCGTAACCACCGCATTTAATCCCTCGTCGAACGCAGGCGAGGCACTCGGGACGCTTTTCGTCACACTAGACAGGCAATGAGTGATTAGCCAACTATTTGGGTAGCTAGAAACAAGACGAAGGACATTATGTTGGGGAGAAATAAACAAGCGGCTTGTGCAGAGAGTAACGACAAGCCACAGCTAGGCTGCAAGGTAAGCAAATCACCTTCTTTCGTCGTCTTTTGCAATTTGCGCATCCGCTGCGACGTCGAATGGCATCACGACTTGATCCATGTGTCAGCATGTCTGAATTCCTTCCTTCGGCGATGGCGCGTCTTCTGCCAAACTGAGTAGTGGAGAGGGAGAAAAGGTGAGTTGAGTGAGTCTCAACCATTGTGGAGAGCCAGCCAAGCATACGATTTGTTGTCTAGACCGGCGCACTTTTTTACCGGATTAGGAAAGGCTAGTTGCCAAGATTTGAGCTTGAACAACTGGGGTCACTGATCCTCAAATTGGGGCTGGCCTCGTTGATTTGTTAGTTGGCCATGTAACTACTGAATAGCTAATTATTGTCTCACTCATTTCGCCATGCGTTCTTTCGGGTCAATTCCACTCCTCCTCTTGGCCGTTGCAGCCGCTGCAGCTCGTCCAAGTTTTCTCACGTCTCCGTTCCACCGCACGACTCAACAACACCCACTCTCCGGTCACGATGATGGCTTTTACAGTCAAACTAAGCTCGGCAGCGGTCCTCGTGTGATTCAGCAAAATGACAGCCTTTGTGATGCCGGCGCGGCTCAGTGGACGGGCACCGTACCGCTAGGCGAAGACAGAAACATGTTTTTCTGGTACTTCGAGAGCCGTGCTAATCCTGAGACCGCCCCTCTGATCATTTGGCTCAACGGGTAGGGTTGCTTATCCTTTGATTCCCCAGTTTCGGGCGCTGACTCCTCTCTTAGTGGACCAGGAGCATCCTCGATGCTTGGGGCCCTTTTTGAGGTCGGCCCATGTTCTGTTTCCGACGACGGGAAAAGCACAACGAGGAATCCTCGTAGCTGGACCAACTTTGCCAATGTCCTATTCCTTGAGTACGTCTTGGATCACGCCCCTTAATTTTTAAGGGTGATTAGATACTAATAACTCCCGGCGTTAGCCAACCCATAGGCGTTGGTTTCTCTCGGCCTGAAGATCCAACTCTCTGGGCTTCAAACTTGCTCGAGGCCGGTATTGACTTTGACAAGTTCCTTGACCAATTCTTCGATCTTTTCCCGAACATTCAGAACCATCAGAAGCATCTGGCTGGCGAGTCCTTCGGTGGAAAATACGTTCCAGTTTATGCCTCCATGACTCGAAAGGCATTCAACTCAGTGATACTCATTGATCCACTCATCGACTTCAGTAACTCGCAATTGGGTATTTACGACCACTTTTGTCCTTCTGGGGATTCTTTGAGCCAGACTTCTCCACGATACTTCAACTCGACAACATGCGAACTTATGGAGGAATCCATAATGGGATGTGAAAAAGCCGGGGAAGCTTGTCGGAACACCTACAACCCCTTTGAGTGCCGCGTCGCGCTGGAGACGTGCAACCAGTTCTCTGAATTCTTTCAGCGTGAAGTTGTACCTGGGGGGCGTCATCCTTACGATGATAGACTGACATGTGACCAACCGCCCCTGTGTGGACAGCTAGGTATGTTATCTTATCCCCCAGGCTTTGCGTTGTTGATGCTAATTTGCAACAAGGAATGGAACCGGTCACCACATACCTCAATCTCCCCCAAGTTAAAGCCTCGCTGGGCTTTCCGGAGAACTTTGGCTACTCAACCTTAAATATGGAGATGAACCTGAAGTGGTCAAACCAATCCGACGTAACCACACCTTCATCAAGGGAGATATCAAGCTTGCTTGATGTGAAACGAATTCCAGTCCTTGTCATAAACGGTGCTAATGATGTCGTTACGTACGTTGAGATAATAGTTGGACGTTCGAGTATCATGCTGACAAATAGTCACAGTAATGCCGAGGGTTTGATGCGAACTCTGGATGGCCTAGAATGGAGCCATCGAGCTGGATTCAGATCACAGTCACTCAGCCCCTTTTACTACAGAACATCCCACGGAGAACTTGTCCAAGGCGGCACTTTCAAGACCAGAGGCAACTTGACCCTAGCTATCATCGACAATGCTGGACACATGAGTCCTCACGATCAGCCTGAGGCGGTTATGTATTTTGTGACGAGGTGGCTTGCGGACTTGGTGTGATCAGTACCTTGAAGTGGATTGTTTCTTCTGGAGATTTCAGGTGACACCATTGCACATCTTTGAGAGAACCCGACGATTTTAGTTATTGGGCTTCGCACAGCGGGCGAAGAAGCTCCAGCCATCTGGGTAGTTGATTAGACAGAATGCAAAAAGGCAATGGATTCCGTATCTACAATGTTCAGTAGTCCAAGCCCAGTATTTTGACCAAAATTCAGATGTAATTTTACAAGTAAATTTGCTTCGAGAGAAATAATGAGAAACTGCAATTGCCAGCTTCCTTCTGGCTCTTCGTTCCTCGGCCAAGTGTTGGTCATTTTGACAACGCGATAGCCAACCTCTATCAACTCCCCAAGACGTCTGATTTCGATAACAAAAGGTTTTTCCTTCCTTCGACCAAACACTCCTCTTTTCAGAATCCCCCTACCCTCCAGGTAATCGTGGGTTAGTCTCGTCGGATAAACATTACGGAAACCTCGTGTGGGTGGCGATTCACACCCTGCCACTTCGCCTTATCTGGGCTCCTAAAATTGCCTGATCAGGCAAGTAAACCAGGACCAGATAACCGCCGCACATTGATTGGATCTTAGCGAGAAAGTTCAATGAGATCTCGCCGTCGCAATGATATACTCGCAGTTGTTTAACGCAAACATTCACTTCTGCTGCTGTACCAGCTCAACATCAACACAGAAGATGGACTATCCACCAACGTACACCTTGGCCGGGGTCTGGGGTTTGTTCGACGTTTCAAAGCTTCATACCGCCTCTATACTACAGGCACAGCGCGGTCTGAGAGCTCAGCATGATCCATTTTCGTTCCTTGTCACCGAGTAAATCTTTCCATGTCCCTCGAAGGAATGCAGAGCACTGATGATCTGTCACCTAGGTACCTTCTATTAGGCACTGTACTCTGTCTGTTCATTACCGAAGGTGTCTATCTCAGCGTCTACAGCAAGTCCTCTTGCTCCTTCCGACTACGCTGGAATCTAGTAACCGCCTCGTCTTTGGTAAGACATACCCTTCTTCCATTCTAAGCCGCCCATGTGCCTGTTTGCTGAAACTCTTCCGCAATAGGCCATCCAGGTAATCGTGATTGTATGGATAGGATCTCATTCCGCCTTACGCTTAAAAGATGGTACTCTTTCTGAAAACCTTGTCTTTCTGACTGTCTGTCTGGCGACTTGCCTGGCCAGTCTTCTGAACGCCTTGTCCATCTGCCTCTGCCTGAAATCGTCGAGAAGGGGAGTCTACCACCTAGCTGGAACTTTTCTTTGGTCTCGACTTTCACTTGGAATAACCGATCCCGATGCGTCATGGACTGAAGCGTGCCAGTTCGCCTTCGGCATTGCATTCCTCCTTGATGTCTTTTCTCCCGAGGATTTGACTCCTGCTCAACAGTCTGGGGTCAATCCATCTTCACTATTCGGGGCCTTGTCTTATGCTTGGATCAGTCCCATCTTGGCAAGTCAAAAGACGCTGAGTATTGAAGATTTACCACACATTGATCTGCAGCCAAACTTTGAGCAGTATCAATGTAGTCTTCTGCTAACCTTTGAACATCACAAGAGTTTCCGACACATTTTCTGGCAGTTTTTATTCCTGCATCATAGAAGCGATCTTGTGAAGGCTTCTTTCCTCAGATTGATAGATGATGCTTCAAAGTTCACTTTGCCGTGGATTCTACACAGCCTCTTGGAACAGCCCTCGATCCAACTTGTATCCGTGCTGTTTTGCTTACGGGTTCTGGGGGTATTGTTCGGCAACTACAGCCTTTTCTATCTTCGGCGAATCTCAATCCATTACAAGGCTGCATTGTGTGCCGCTATTCACTCCAAGGCTCTACGCACCCGCAACGCTCGAAGTGATCTGGACGTCTCTACTCTGAGCGAGGTTGACACCGAAAGGTTGTATCAGAACCTCCTGATCGTCCTCGATATTTGGTCCTACCCGATGCAAGCTATCCTCTGCTTGGCAGGGCTGTCGTACTTGCTCCCTTGGCAATCAACGCTTGCAGTCGTGATTGCATCCGTGAGTACCTCCTAATCAACGCTTTAATGCCTGTAATAACACCAGAACAGGCTGCAATGGGACCTCTTGTCAACTGGACGAGTGGCCAACTGAGACACTGGACACAGAAGAACATGGCCGCCAAGGACGATCGAACAAAGTTCACAGCTGAGGTTCTACGTGCGATCCAGTCCATCAAAGCTCATGGTTGGGAGTCCGCCTTTCTCCTCAAACTGGACGAAAAGAGAGAGGCCGATGTGCGAGCAGCAGCGAAACTGGCAGTGGCATACGCTGTTTTGGTCTGTCTTGTCCAGGCTATCCCTTGCATTCTGACCCTCGCCGCCTTCGGAGTTGCCTTTTGGATCGGACATCCATTAGAAGGGTCTGTTATCTTTGCATGCGTCCTACTTTTTACTTCCCTAAGCAGCGTGTTGAGTGCTGGATCGACGCTCGTACTCAATTTCCAAGCATCAAAAGCTTGTATCATGCGCATTCACTCCTACTTAACGACAGAAGAAGACCCCATTTCGACTTTGACCAAAGAGAAGGCCTCGATCACCAAATCTGCACGCGACATAGATATAAGAAACATCCATGCTGCTTGGCCAGGGCGCAGTCCCCTTCTTACCAAAGGTCAATTATCACTCCGGAGAAATGCCTTGACGGTCATCACTGGACCAACGGGCTCGGGCAAATCGACACTGCTGAACCTATTGGCCCACCTTCTGTCTCCGGATGATGCTCGTGGTCATGGTCCTGACAGAGTTGCAATTACCTCTCAGGCCCCATTTCTAATGCGTGGAACGATCAGAGACAATATCCTGTTTGGCAAGCGATATGACGGCGCATTCTATGCCAAGGTCATTGATGCTTGTGCTCTTGGGCCGGATCTTCGTTCCTGTCCATCTGGCGACCAGACCATGATGAACGGAGCAGCTACCATTTCGGGCGGCCAGAAGGCACGGATCTGTCTAGCTAGGGCAGTCTATGCTCGTTGTGATATCAACATCTTTGACGATCCCCTGGCTGCCATTGATGTCAAGCTCTCGAAGATCATCATGACAAACCTCTTCGGCCCAGGCGGCCTACTGGCAAACTCGATCACGCTCATGTCTTCCAACTCGCCTCACATTATGAGTGTGGCGCATTCTGTCTTGAGCCTTGAGGGTGGTACCTTGACTGCTATTGAAACCAAAGCCCCTCGCAGGGCTGAACTGACGCCGACGAGACGTCAACAACTCACAACGCTCCACAACCTTCCCGGCCCTTCGAGCTCTTCGAAAAAGGTAAGCCCAACGAGGTTGTTAATGTTCGAGTTGCATCGCTAACCGCATTCTTAGGAACCACGGATCATTGTGGAGGAGATAGACCCAGAGGCAGCCATCGACACCGCCATGATACCAACCGAACAAGACTCCTGTCATGCTGAAGAACCCACGGCCCCGTCCCGGCAGCCCATATGGAGATACATAGCATATGCTACGCTTCGCAACTGGTCTGTTGCAATCTTTGCCCTCATTTCCGGCCGAACTGTTTCCTTTATCGCCACCTACTGTCTCAAGTCCATGGCAGACACTGGCAGCCTAGCAGACATGCCCAAACTCCTCCTGTGGTTCGCAGGACTCTCTACTGCCCAGGTCGTTCTCTACATGGTTTTTATTCTCTTGGCCTACCATCTCTGCATCATTCCTACTGCCAAAAGACTGCACAAGGCCTTGGTTGCGTCCACTCTGGCACACGAGATGCACTACTTCGAAAGGACGCCCCTGGGAGACATCTTGAATTACTTTACAAACGACTTAGCCCGTGTTGACCTCTCACTCAGCGGCTCAGTTCTCACCCTTCTCGCCCAGTACGGCAACATTATGCTTGTGGGCGTCCTTCTTACGGTATCAGCCCCACAAAGCGTTGCCTTGATTATCCCAGCAATCTTCATCTTTTGGGCTTTGCAGAGAACTTATCTCACAAAGCTCAGGGAGTTGAGAAGCTGCGATGTTACCAGCAGAGCTTCCATCCTAGGCTTTCTCCAGGACTCGGATGCTGGACGGGCAATCTTTTCTGTGTTTGGAATGACTGAAGACCGGATTCAGAACCAAAAGTACCTGTTAGAAGAGAATGCGAGGGCCCAATTCCCCTTGTCTTCCATCAACTCATGGCTAGCGGTACGACTCGAGATTCTTTGTGTCACCATGCAAGTGATGGCTGTCTCTGCACTCCTTCATACATCCATAAGCCTTGGGACCGTGGGCCTTGTCATGACATATGTCTTTCAAATCACCAACTTTCTTAATGTCATCACAAGAACCACTGCTCTTTTTGAGGCTGATTTCTTATCCTTCAGCCGATTGCAAGGACAGATCGATGGAATCCAGGATGGGAACCTGTCCAAAGAATTTGAGGACACTCACTCGATGGAGCCTCCTTCTGGCTCGGAAGTTACTAGACAGCCGGCGACGGCAAATGACCCTTGGCTCTGCTCAGGAAAGGTCGAAATCTCACAGTTCAGCGCTCGGTATCGCCCCGGCTTGCCGCTCAGCCTTGTTTCCATTGACTTGGCTATCGCACCAGGCGAAAAGGTTGCCGTCATTGGGAGAACAGGGGCAGGAAAATCTTCCTTGATTCTTGCACTATTGGGAATAATCAAGGGAACTAGCGGGCGCATCACAATCGATGGATGTGACATTGCTCTCATGGATCCCATCACCCTCCGTCGCAGCCTGGCATTGATCCCACAGACCCCAGTGGTATTTTCTTGTTCTGTCCGCGATAATCTTGATCCTCTAGGGGTTTATTCTGACGAGCAGCTTCTGGAGTCACTCCGTGAAAGCACCGCTGATAAAGCTCTCGCAAACATCCGCGAAGCCGCACAAAACGACGCTTCTGTGTCTTTACTCGATCTCGAGGTAGATTCTAGGTACGTATTACATGTCTTGGAGCCTTATGCGAATCGTGGATAACCTTCATTTACAGATCAAGCCTCTCTGCAGGCCAGGTCCAATTCCTTTCACTCGCTCGCGTGATCCTTCACGGGTCAAAGCTCCTCATTTTGGACGAAGGTATGTCGAGGCCCTTTAGCTACATATTCACCATCTAACAACTTGAAGCAACTGCAAGCCTCCAATTAGAGTCTGAAGCTCGATTCCAGGAAGTCATCTGGAAAAGATGTGTCAATACGACGGTGATTTCAGTTATGCATCGCCTAGAATCAACAGTAAGTGGTACCCGTCCTTTGCCCCTAAACCAATAACTCATACTGACCTGCTCTAGCTCCAATATGACAAGGTTTTAGTTCTAGACAAAGGCTCTGTAGCTGCCTTTGGCTCACCTAAGGAACTGGTTTTAGGCCAAAACGAGTACTACTGTTCCATGTTGAAGGAGGGAGGCCTAGAGGAACAAGCACGTCTCAAATTTGGCGCCCAAAGAAGTGCCTAGTTGCGAAAGGAGGTGAGCTGAGGAACACTTGGTGGCGTTTTTGCCTGTATCGTAAGAGAATTGAGCAGCAGGTGTGCCTACCTGCTGTGTCATCAGTTGGTCCGCTGTATTATCTCAAATATTATCATCTTAAAGAGTGCAGAGACGAAACTCCTTGTCTCGTTAAGCTTCACGTCGCTTGAGTCCTAAAATATTTTTAGGCTCGCCAAGAACAGACGTTGCCACACCCAGCGTTTATGCTTACCTAGGCGAAGGAACTATCGATATATAAAACCAAGACATGCAGCGAACTCGTACCATTATTCCCTGTCAATGTTCAATTAAAGCTTGCTAATTGTCACGGGAGTATGAGCCAAGACAAGCTATTAATTCAGCCGCATACGTACGCGAGCAATAGCGAAAAAAAGTGGCTTGCTGAGAAGCAACAAAAAAAGCTTAAGCTAGTCAATCCACACGGTTGGACGTTCTAGATCATGCAACTCCCCTGTCCCCCTTCACCATCCAAGGTACGACTTTCCAGCGCGTCAGACTATCATTGGATGGCGAGCTCCTTACCGCTGACCATACAAGCAACGGGCAGCGGGGGGAAACATGATTCGCCGACACACCCCGGTTTACAGGTACATTGGTTGATACCTGGTGTGCATTTCATGCTTCTTCAACCTCAGCTGAAAGCGCTCTACATGTTCAGCATTCGTCTATTATTACCATTCTCGTAGATCTCAGCTAATATAAGTCAGCGCCACACGGAGATCTATGGATCTAGACATATATGTGTCTTGCCAATATTTAACAGGTCTCATGAGCCGAGGTTAATAGCCAAGCTTGGCACTTACTTACTTGACCACACTATAAATTCGACCATTGCTCTACTATAGGACCTCCCTAACTCACTCCCAAAATCACTCTTTCTTTATATCTTGTTCTCACTGGAGTCATCATCATGAGCAACGACAACCAGCCCCAGCCGGATTGGAGCAAGGTGCCTCTGAGTGACCAGTTTACGTGGACTGACGCTACGAGCAAGAACGGGCAGCCTTTCAAGATTGGCACCCCAAAAGAGGCAATCACGTCCACTTCCGATGAGACCCCAGCCGACAACCTCTCAGTTGCTTCCAATAAGACTCCCTTCGATATCAAAGTCAACTGGCGAGCTGAACCTCCTCCTGGCGGCTTTATCGAGTTCAAGAAGCCCACACCAGAGGAGACTGCGATAACCGGCATCACCGGTTGGCACCTGAGCTCGAGACCGTTTGCTTACAACGAGCTCTCCTTCATGTGCAACAAGTCGTACCATTACCATTTCTACGACAAGTCTGGTGATTGCTACGGGAACAATGTTTTCTGGCCCAGAGACGGCACGATTCATACCATTTCGTACTTCTCCAGGGGCCCTGATATTGTGAGGGTGACCGGTAAATAAAGGGTGAACACCATCGAGGTTTTTTATATTCGATCAACGTATCTCCCCTTCGAGGCAGTTTTCCCTCAGCCTCGTTCAACTCCCATGCATAATCACGCATGAAAGGACAATAAGCATATGGCGCGTCGTGTCACGTTGTGCTATCATTCAATGTGTATGATTAAGCTAGCTAGACCAATTTACCACTGGACTCCTCAAAAGGGTGGACACGCCCCCAATGGTGCTTACCGAGATCAAAGTATCCGGCTCGACCATTATCTTCTATCGTGAAAGTTTCTCCCCTTTGTGCAGTGGAATTTCATCTCCCGAACTCGCATCGCTCTGCCCAACATGTTGACTCGTTGCTTCTGACCTCACAATCTCCGCATTGCTATTATTCGGCTCATACTCGTTCCCCAGCCGTTGAAAGTGCCTCTGTCCTGACTTGACACCACCAGTTCCACCTATCGTAATAAGCTCTGTGGCTCCCGCACTTCGGCCACTGTGTGCTCCTTTGCTATTTGTGAAGCTGCCGAACTGTGCGGAGATCTTCACCATGAGCGGCCGCAAGGTGGGAAGGCAGACAGCGATGGTTCCGCAAGCTGCCTCGACGACACACCAGGCGCAGGCTGTGGCCAGTGTCCCTGTTCAAAGTCAGGAATATTCTCATAGATTGTTACTATGGCGTTTGCTTACAAGTAGTATCAACCGGGTCGAATTGCATAATGGTGGTGAACCGGTATATGCTGGCAAATAGAACACTAGTGGAAGGATCAATCATTAGAACAACTCGAAAGGGATAAGAATAGTGGTAACTTACAAACTGCCGAGGAGAAACATCACGCACAATGATAGCCTCTGAGCCAAGTTGGCGTGCAACTTCCATATCTGCCTCATGGGCATACACAAGATGGCAACATCCGTGCCAATATTCGGGATCGCATTGCCGATGAATGAGGCTTTGAGATTGATGCAAGAACCATTAATCCACGGCATCCATGCCTTCTTAATCGGCGTGCATTGAAATATGGACACGGCGACGATAGATATCCACCAGCCGATGACGATGGCGGCTATCACAGCTGCACACACTCTGAAACCGCGGGATAGGAAGATGCGCAGGTACATCTGCAGCAACGCGAGCTTTACAAGCATCACTGCCGTGACGTAGATGCACTCAAATGCCAAAAGAAGCTTGAAGAAAGCAACTTGGTCTGCGGTGGGCACGACATCGGCGTGTTTGCCAAGTCCATGACTGATCACTACAAATGTTAGGTCACTAACGATGAACGGAGACTCAAGCTTACTAGCATAATTTACCGCTCCAGAGATGAAAACAAACACCTAGAGCTCAAAGTTTAGACCTTCTTCCTTGTGATGGAGGGTCGGGTAGGTATGTATGTACCAACGCAGCAACTGTCATCCAGTCATCGGCTCCATAGCCAGCCCTGATATGACGCGCCCAAAAGCGCAAAGCAACAAAAACCACCGAAAGGACTAGCACAACCGTTGTAGTAGTATTGAGTTCCTTACTTCTGTCAGCCTGCACGTCGACGCGGGCCTGAACCTTAGCCGATGCAGCCATGGCTCCGAAGTTGAGAATGTGGGTGGTGAATTCCTTTGGCAAACAATGCCTCGGAAAAATGTAAATATGAGAAAGGTAGTCATGGCCGAGGTGAATGCGGTTAAACTTACTGTAAAAAGGCTGGTCAGGAGAACCGAGACTCCCAATGTCGGTTGTCGGGTGTTGGTTGTTGGTGTTGGTTCTTAGTGCCAACTAGGTAGCAGTCGACCCCTTTCCCGTCGTATGTTTGACATGCTCGCCCCCGTAGTGGTTGTGACGTTAATTATTTTGCCGGACCCGTGTTGGTAGTGTCTGAAACTAGCCCATGAACATGTTTAGCGGTCAATGCAACAGTACTTATGTCGGTCTATCTGCCTCTTCCCCCTCGGGTTTGCTTTTCATTGAATAACACATCCGTACCTCATTTACTCATTCGCAAATATCAGAACACCCTTCATTACGAAACCATGTCTACTGTCAAGCCTACCATCGTCTTTGCCCCCGGCGCCTGGCATACCGCAGACTGCTTCGACGTTGTCCGGGAAGCACTCCACGCCCGCGATTGGTCTACCGAGGCCGTTGAATACCCTTCCGTCGGCGCTGAACCACCCACCAAGGGCCTGGCCGACGACGCAAACGCCGTGCGTGCGAGTGTTGAGCGTCTCGCCGATGAGGGGAAGAAGATTGTTCTCGTCGTGCACTCATACGGCGGCTTAGTTGGTGCAAACGCGGTTGAAGGCTTGGGTTATAAACAGCGCCAGCGAGAGGGAAAGACAGGCGGCGTGATACTTTTTGTGTATCTGGCGGCGTTTGTAACGCCTCTTGGAAAAAGCATCAAGGAAATGCTTGGAGGCCAATTTTTACCATGGATGAGGCCTGAAGTAAGTCCCACATGAAAACGGCGAAGGTTACATTGTTGATGGAACTGATAATAATGTATACGTAGGGGGATTACGTTTACGCCGATACTCCGGAAAAAATCTTCTATCACGATGTGGAACCAGAGGCTCAAAAGAAGGCTCTTGATGCCCTGAAGCACCAGTCCGGCCGTGTCTTTACTGACACCGTCACATATGAGCCCTGGCATGAGATTGATTGCTTCTACTTCTTCTGCGATAGTGATCAGGCACTGGCTCTGCCAATTCAGCAACACATGGCTTCGCTGTTGGGGCCTGATGCAGCAAGTTTCCATTCTCAGGGTTCTCACTCCCCATTCCTCTCGCAGCCCCAAGAAGTGGTTGAAGGACTCGAGTATGCGGCCAAGGTTGGCCTGGAGAAGACAGCGGCTGCTTAAGTCTAATCTGAGGGCGGGTTGCAATAGGACAATAAATGATTACCCATAGCTGCGGTGGTCAATACATATCTTTGTCAAATACCCTTTGGGTTCTTCTATTATGCGCAGTGTTCTTCCCGGTGGGGACTTAATCACTCGATTGCTTCAACTTGACCATCAAAGTCAGTCGCAAGAGAGATTTACGTTGGGATCATTGGATAGACCACACCTAACGTACACGTCACTAAGAATCCTCATTCCTCGTTTCGATCGCAGGGCCAATGTCGGAGCGGTTGAATGTCGATGTAGGTGTAGGCGGTGAAGGTAAAGTTGGATCGGAAGAGGGGCATGTTTCGGGAGCCGGGTCTTTAGTTAGGTCCTTTACCATCACTCATCCGACAGAAACATTCTCACTGATCGTCTCTAGTTTCATTAGTTTGAGAATAGAGTTTCCAGGGATTCAGATAGGGGTCCAATCCTGTGCTGATGTCCCTGGGCGGGGTCCGTTAGTCTCAACCGTTCCCCTCATTTCCAGAATCCAAGTCTCGAACGACTTCCTTGGCTCACTGACGTCACCTTCTCCGTGCATGTGTCTTGCTGCTGGTCACGGTCACGAGTCTTCATCAGATACCGGTTCAATGTTTCGAACACTAGCGTGTTTCTAGATCTGGCTTCCAAGGCCAGATAACCTCCTTGCTTACGTGTGAAAACAACGCATACTCGCCTAGATTGCTATAGCACTATCTGGCTAACTAAACGATTGAGTGAGAAGCTGTTAATGCTATATCGCCGTCAAAGTGAGCTCAGCGAGATACTCCCAAGAGTTTGGTTTAGCTCTTTGCATAATACCTAATTAAAATCGCGTGCAGTCAAGAAGAGAGAGTTTACTAAGGACGTGTGCAATCCATCTATTACTAGGTCAACTTTGACATATTCTGGTCGTGGCTGGAATAGCATCCTGTTCCCTGAAGTTGTTTTCACATTCGCCCAACGTAGCCTGACTTTCACCTCGCCAGGAGGACGTTATAATACAGATGAATTAGAGTCTCTTATCTCTATTTGTCAAAGAGTTCAGATACTTGACATCCACCCCTGATTTTTTTCCCAGCCTGAATGCTAGGCGACTCACTATGCACAGAGGCAGCATCATCATTCCGCACTTCCTGCGCCTGAAGATTCTTGTCATCTCCACGCTCAGTCTCTGACCGAACAACGTTATCAGCCATGGTGAAGGCAGCAATGCAAGTAGGAGTAAGAGTGTCAAAGTAAAGCTTCTGCATACTGCATGAACACTCCAAAGATGCACATCAGCAGACCCATTATGTAACCTGCAAAATAGACTCAGGTCACAAGCCCCTGCCATGCGTTCATCCCACGTTCATGGCGCAAGGTAGCACGGATCGAGACCGAAAGGTAATCGGGGTAGTCTAGATCCTCCCGGAAATATGGTTAAAGCTGCGCTTAACTCGCCGAGTTATTAAAAGTAGTGGGCTGATGCATGGGGTGCTTAAAAGAGAATTTCAGAGAAAAATTCATGGTCATATGACAAAAGCCAAGACGGATCACGAGGATCATATCTTACCTTATCCTCCTCTAAAGATAGAGAATAAATTAGGAATAAAATTAATAAAAATACTCTAAAATATTTATAATATTATCTATTTTATATCAAATTATTTACTATATTTA
>JAALXN010001661.1:0-62652 GCA_012978555.1 Fusarium drepaniforme | reverse complement strand
AGCCTTATTTTCTATAAAGGGAATTAATATAAAGCTAGCTATTTATATAACTAAGCGGCCTATAGGGCGGCCTATGCGCGACTAATTAGGGCACGGGGCATTATATAACACTTATTAACTAACTCCGTAGTTAGATCCCGTGATCTCCCCGCATTTCCACCCACGTTATCATCATTAACCAATTTCTACCGTCGTCTATGTATCCATCTAACCAAATCCTTGACCCCTCTGGCGACATCTCTGTTTGTAGTCATTATGCAATCAGTGTTTACAAACTCTCTTCAACAACTAGAACCAGAAGAAGCTCAGTCTTCGTCCCCAAATGGCCTTCACTCTGATGGAAGCGGCCCATCGGCTCGGTCTCGCAGGTCAAAGAAAACTAGGAGTATGTAATCCCTGTTCTTAAAAGTAGTAGCTCTGGTCTTCGTCTCTGAATATGGCTGACTATTATGATAATCAAGCGGGATGCGCTGTTTGCAAGCGGCGAGTAGGTTCTCCCACTGAGTCTCACAACCAAGTCATCGCTCACCATCTCAAAGAAGCTGAAATGTGATGAAGCCCTGCCAGGGTGTCGCCGCTGCTTCAAGTCTAATATTGAATGCCCTGGATATGCTCGCTCTGTCAAGTGGTCTACCAAGCATGAAAAGAATCTTACGCTGCCCTCAAGTCTTGGGTCTACTTGGTTCGAAAGGGAGGCGGAGGGATTTTCAAGGTCCATCGCCCATGCCTCGTTACCTCAAGTCCAGCTAGGTCACGGCGAAGGCGATCTACCTGAACTCTCTCCGGGTGCGTCGGATTTGAACCTTGACCCTGGGTGGCCATTGTCCTTCCTGGCTCCTGGACTGGATGGTGATGAGCAACCTCAACTAATACTCGACGCACACACATTCAACTCACTGGTTCATGATCTCGACAAACCTACAACCCAAATATGCCACGAAAACTCTTCATCTACAGATCCAAAGGACAAGGGAAAACAGTTATCAACCCCTCGTGTCGCCTCGAGCAACTGCAACTTATCCCTCTATGTCCCAGCAGGGGAGCCTTCAATTCTCTTGGGCCACTATTTTTCCTTTGTCTGTGAGGTTGCTTCCTCTTTCGACTCTCCGAACAACCCTTTTCGATCACGGGTCACCAGAATGATGAATGCCTCTCCTCTCCTATTTACCTGCATTATGAGTATCTCCGCAGCTCATCTCTACCAGAACCAAGAGGACAGTTCCTCTATACCACTGACCTTTCAGACGGAGGCAATCTCGCGGATCTCAGGCGAGGTTGCCAAGATAAAGACTGGCATGTCACCATGCCCTCCTAGCGAACTGGCTTTCGTGAGATCATCCACAGAATCTCTTGTTAAGGATGACCTTCTTCTAGGCATCATTCTGCTCGGTATGACTTCAGTAGGTTGCTCCCATTGAACCATCAGCTCACGTTACTTATTCCCCTGTACAGAGCTGGCATGACCCCTCATCCCTCGGCCTATGTCACCTCGTTGGATCCCGGAATCTCTTCAAGTTGTGGATGGCAACGAGCGGTCTTGAGGGGTCTCTCAAGCCACTTTCCATGACCCAAAACTTCATTGTGTCATCAATGGTGTACTGGGAGGTCATGATATCATTTCTACTGGATCAAGAGCTGGAAGCAATTTCCTATCTCGGCGCCTTTCTTGATCCAGCCCTAGACTCATTATCACAACCATGTCCCTGGACTGGGGTGGCAACAGACATATTAATCCGCCTTGCCAAAGTTGGAACAATGGTTAGGAAACGGAGAAGCTTTCGAAACCGTGGACTGGCCGAGGGTGAGACAGCTTTGTTCCCTCAATTAATTGAGGAGGCTTCGGCCCTGGAACAAGACATTCTCAAAAGCAGAGCTCCCCTCATCGGGCTGATCAAAGACACTGGCGACCCTCGATCTCCGCCCTCGCATCTTGTCAAAATGGCACGCAGTTACCGACTTGCTTCCCTCCTTGAATTGTACCGAGCGTTTCCGGAAATTGCAACCATTTCAACCAGCAGATTCAACGAGGGCGAAGAGACGGACAAACAGTCGCAACTCGTCCTTGGTCTTGCATTCGACATATTGGAAATACTCGAGACTATCCCAGACGACTCTCGCACGATCGCTATCCAGAGCCTGGTCTACCTAATAGCTGGGAGCACGCTTGGACATTTGGCCCCGGCTTATGGCCATCAACTGCCGGTTGCACAAACCAGACAAAATCACTTGATCAACAGTTGGAGGCAACTCGTTCGCAACAGATTTTACAAGTCATTTCTCTCTATTGGCCTACACACCATCAACCGTGTTGGCACAATGCTGGAGGAAGTCTGGTCACGCATGGATTCAATGGTATCAAGCACGGGACAAGGGCATGTTATGGATGTTCATTGGATCGATGTCATGACTGAAAGAAAGCTCGAAACCATTCTTGGATGAATATGACAACCCTTGACCATTCGTTCGTTCATGGTCTATGCGAGATCATCCCGTATACTACCTATACTTGATATCTGTGTCCTTCGGAGGTTGACAGCATCGGAACGGTTCCGAAAGTCCGAAAGAGTGAAACTTGAGCTGATCTCGGGACTTCGGTCTTTATTTGGCTCTCTGCAACCGAGTCAAAGTCCGAAGTCATGATGTCGTGGCAATCTCCTGAAGTCACTCGTCATGGGTGGAGCCTCGGACTTTTTCTCCCAAAGAAGTATGGCGCAATCTTAGAGTTGCCGCAAACACTAACAGAGGTAGATGTAGGGCCTGATATCAGCGATAGATACATGCGTCGGCATAGTACGTATCTCCTATCACGGATGGCAGATATGTCCCATGGATAGAGACTAATCAAGCCATCGTGGGATCTTGATTGTATGGAAAATATTAGGTAGACGCTAGTGACTACCTGCTAGGTCCTCGTTTGTTACGGAGTTCCTGACTCCTACGCAGGAGCTTCGGCTTTCCATCGTCCGAATCATTTTTGAGCCAAACCTTTTCAGGCCAGCAAGTCCGATCTCCCCGCATTGCATGGAATGGCCCACGATACTCCCCTATCTAGGCACTCTGACGACCCATATGACAGGAGCAAGCTCAATTATAAATGTAGAGTGATAGTATGAGAGAAGTCTGGATCATTCACCGAAACATACTTCATTCTTCAAAAACATCTCCATCAAGCCATCTCAATTTCAAAATGACAACAACATCCGACGCCCCCAAGTTTGTTCCCGTCTCAGAGTGGCCAACTCTTGAGGAGATGGCAGATGGGTTCCGGGAACATCTCATGCCCTCCACTTCCAAACTTACCGGCAAAAACATTGAGCACACCTTTGACAACGGCTACAAGATCTCTCACATATTTGGCGATGCGGGCAAGCTTACGTGGAATATCCTGGAAGGCAAGGACAAGGGCCTCACTGGAGAAGCCGAGTACGAAGCCTATGAGGTTCGGCCAGACATCTTCTTGATAGACTTCTACAAGCCTGCATACGAGGAGCAGGTCACCCTTGTCTTGGACATCAGTACTGGCCAATGCATCGCCGGAGTCTCTGGCTTCCACAACCTCAAGGGGGAGCGCAGAACCTGGACCAAGTTTATGAATGCCAACGCGCAGGGCATTAACACAGTGGCATCTTTCCCAGAGACCGAGGAGTTGATCGGAAAACACATACTGTACCGATACACGCCTCGGGATGCCTACGAACACATCTACTTGAACAAAGGCACCTTTACTTGGCACTGCCTCGACGGAACCGAGAAGGGGCTGGCAGACGCAGAGGAGTGCAAGATGCTCAAGCTACGAGACAACCTCTTTCTCTTGTTCTGGACTGAGACAATCATGCCTGTCGAGTCCATCGTGGTCATCGACCTGGAGCACATGCGTTCCACTGGGAGGTTCTACTGCTGGGATCCAAAGCCGCAGCGCCCTGTTCATGTGCGATTTGGCTCCTATGCTACCGTTTTGGCGGATACGAAGCCTTTGGAAGCTTTGGCCTGGGCGTCGCCGGTGAAGCAGAATCTGTGATGGGCCTGCATATTTAAAGACGTTGGGATGGGGCTAGATATTGACTCTGGTGGCTCATTAGATTTGTTTCGTCACTTTAGGAGAGACTCAGGTATTACAGTGACTATTACTATGCTGTATGGGTATTGTCAAGTTGTTTGTTAGTGGAATGTTACTACTAGTACCTGTAAACCTTGGCTACTACTCAGCTACTACATATTAAACTCGGCAGGTACCTTAAACTCTATAATGGCTATTACCCGCGTGTAAATCCCTTGTGTTGATCAACTAACTTGCCGGAGTATAGGTTGATACTAAAATAGCGAGAAGACTGAGACACTCTTGCCTGGGGGGTTTTCCGTGTTGAAGGCAACATTACTACTGAGATTGCGCAAGAATACACATTCAAATACGGTGATCGCTTGTTCTTGGGTGCTGATGGTGTAGGTAAGGTTGCCCTCTCGGAGCGGAGCGGCATGTTACAAGTATTCACCACAACTATCACGACTTGGGCTGAAAGTCTCGACAAGACCAAGTTCCCGCACTCTATCGTCCCAGTCATGATTCCCCGCAGCTTCTACCGCCAAGTTGTGCCCTCTAGGTCTGCCGATCTAGGCTTCTCTCTGGCGGCGCTACACCATCTGGACCATGTGCCCAAGAGCCAAGACGGGGTAGACAATCAAGCCCTGCTTAAGAGGCAAGCTCATTTGGATCTTCTACGGTTCCTCAAGTTGCGCGCCGACGAGATTGTCCAAGGTGGCTCTCTTGTCCTCTCTTTTGTATCTCAGTCGTCTTCTGGCAGGGAGAACTACGCCGGCCTCGTGGATGCTTGTCGCAATGCCATGATTGACATGGTCAAAGATGGAACCCTCCCTGGTGCTGTAGCTGGATCTTTCTACGTTCCCACCTACAATAGGACATTGCAGGATGTTCAAAAGGTCGTGGAGGAAGTGATCCCAACATGGATCGCTCATGAGGTCTTTGAAAAGGACTGCCTCCATCCTGCAAAGAAGGACCTAGAACTACAGAGGAAGTCTGAGGGCCATGACATTGATGAGGCCAGCCGTCAATATGCTGATGTCGTTGTTGATTGGTTGATGGCTGTGTGTGCTGGATATTTCTTCAAGGCTGTCAAGGTGGGATCCGACCATAAGCAGAACTTATGTGTAGGCGTTAAATGACGTTCTATAAACGGACCATATACAGAAGTATAACAACTTCAATGACCAGTACCACAAACTACTCCCGATACCAGTTTCAATTCCAGGCAGAGTGTATTTTATAGGTGCAGTTATTATTATTATTCTTTCCTATAGTAGGACGCGCCGGGTTAGATAATCTCTTCCCTCCTAAGGCTTAAATTCTAGGTCATATAGAATCCAGGCTTGGTTTAGCATACAAAGGCCATACTTGAGACTTTAATAGACTAACTTTGCTGAATATGCAAGAAGTGATAACATAGTATATTGACAGTATTGGGCTTTTATCCTTCCGGGGACAAGGAAAGGTGTTATCTTATATAGAAGACGCACCTTTCTATCTGATTTTTTGTGGCTATTGCTATAGAAGTCAAAAAAAATTAGGTTACGGTCTTTCACGGTATTAGGTTTTGATACCGTCATGTATTAATAGCTGTGTTTTTTTGTTGTTGTGGCTGATGGCTTTGACATCATTGTAGCCTATAATTAAAAAAAAAAACAGTATTGGGCTTTGATGCTGTTATGTATTGATCACTTTCCCTTTTGCTATTGTGGCCGACTGCTTCTCGTCGCCAACGCAGATAATAATGACATATTGTATGCACTACCCGTATAGAAGGTCAGTCAACTGCTATGAACCATGTATACGAAGGAGCAATGCCATTAACACCTATGACACGTGCCTGCCCTTATTGGCGATAGTGATACTCATGCTGGTGATTATGCAGATGCTTCCGGGCTGCTTTAACCGGACCATCTGGCGAGCTAACGCTTGCAAAAATCATGACAACGTCGGTGAAACGGATGATCATCATTCTGTCAACTTTCTCCTCCGGGTAGGCTAGGGCTGGCATCTTGTAGTTGATGTCAGTGGCAGCAATTGCATCGCTCAGTGATCGGCCTATTCAGCAATGCTTTGAGAATGGCATCAGGCTCCGAGCTGCCTTGTGGTATGTCAAGGAAGTACCGAACTAATTCCATACTCTTTTGCAAACGTTATAGAAGCCGGGCTTTGGGTGTCGCTCAGCTGCCGGCATGGCCACTCGTACGTTCTAACTAATAGCTCCAAAGTAGGCCGATCATGGAGGTAAGACACTAGTCAATCGCCAAGTCCTTGGCTTCGGCCTATCGTGGCCACACCGAAGCCCCATCAAGGCTAGCTGTTGTCATGTTGCTACTTACCTGCCTGGCACCGAGACTAAGAAAGAAATGGGAGACTACAGTATATAAGCGATAGATTCGTCGGGTCATAGGGGTAGAATTTAAAGTAAATTAAATAAATAAAAATATAAAATAAATCAATTTTACTCTAAATTATATGTAAATGCTCTTTTTTATAATTATGTTCTTTACCTATCTATTATTATTCTGCGGATTAAATAGGAGTGCTGGCGAAATATGCTATCTCTTCTTTCCTTCGAGAAGGTGGATTCAGAATGACAGGATTTGATTCGCTCATCCTGATAACCCCAGCAATGCCTACCTTACCTAGCCATATGTCATCTACGCCCTACGCTACCAGTACTCGTCACCACGGTCTTTGCAAGAAATCCTTCAGATGGTTACTGGCTGGTCCCATTGGCCATTTTGGGCAATTTGAGGGTTCCCCAGCTTGTCATTACACTACTAAAGCCCCGAGCAAAAGAGGCGATCACTACTTGATTGGCCACTTGTAGAACAGTGGAGGATCCTTCGGCCAACATTCGAGCTTCCCCTCTCTGGACCCCACTCCAAGTCATGAAGGCCGATCGTCCCCAGTTTTGATAAGTTACACTCATCATCTGTCAACTTCCATGGCCATTCTGCAATTAGCGGAATAAAGTCATCCAGCTGAGAACATAAAGGACTGTGAACAGAGGGGGTATAGCCACCTACCATTACCATCACCCAGAGCCAGCTTGAGAAGGACAAAAGACTCACCAGCATGTCCAAGTTGGACGTTTCCGCCATCCGAGCGGCCTTTCCCGCTCTTCAACAGGATCAGGTCTTTCTTGACAACGCAGGCGGCAGCCAGACGTTGGGCACCGTCATTGACTCGTCAGTTGCTGCGCAGGACTTGGCCAGTGGTCAGTTCGGCTAACAGACCCAGGATCCGGGACTATCTCTCCCACAACAACGTTCAGCTGGGAGCTACTTACCCCGTGGGGCAGAAGTGCAATGCTCTTTTCGATGAGGGCGAGGCCGCTGGTGCCAAATACATTAACGCTTCCACGGATGAGATTGGTTCGAACTCCTCGTTGTTCTCTGCACAGTACAAGCCACATGCTGACATCTGTGGCAGTCTTCGGATCTTCAACCACCCAGCTGTTTCGCAATCTCTCGTACACGCTGCAGTTTGACGAGGGAGACGAGCTAGTTGTCTCCAAGGTCGATCATGAGGCCAATATCGCCTCCTGGGTAGACCTTGCCGCTAGGCAGAAGCTGGTCCTCAAATGGTGGACGCCAAGGGATCTCACCAACCCAAAGCTCCTCGCCAGCGATCTTCCTGAGCTCTTGTCACCACGCACCAAGCTGGTCACCTGCACGCACTCGAGTAACATCCTTGGTACCATCCACGACATCCCAGCTATCGCCCGCGAGGTGCATAAGATTCCCGGGGCCTTGTTCTGTGTAGATGGCGTAGCGTATGCGCCCCATAGGCCCATCGATGTTAAAGCCTTTGGTGTCGACTTTTACTGCTTCTCATGGTACAAAGTTTATGGGCCTCATGTTTCTATGCTATACGCCAGCCATGGCGCGCAAAAGCACATGAAATCGTTGGGTCACTTCTTCAACCCCTCCGCAACCCTCAAAGATAAGCTGGCACTCGCTGGAGGCAACTACGAGCTTGTGCAGTCCGTCTCCAAGGTTGTCGAGTATCTCACTAGCGGAGCTCATGAGTGGGAAAGCATGATTGCGCACGAGGCCGAGCTCTCGTCGGTCCTCCTCGACTACCTCAACTCGCGACCGGAAATCACGGTGAGGGGAGAGACGAGCGCTGACCCAAGCAAGCGGCTTGCCACCGTGAGCTTCAGCCTTGACGGATGGAGCCCTCGAAAGTTTGTCGAAACTGTCGAAGCCCAGTCCAACTATGGGTTCCGTTGGGGAGCCTTCTACTCCAATAGGCTCGTCTGCGAGCTCCTTGGCCAGACAGACGAGGGAATTATTCGTATCAGCATGGCCCATTACACGACAGGTGAGTTCTCCAATCATAATACCAGGCGCTTATGCTGACCAGACGTTCTAGTTGATGAGATTAAAGGAATTATCAAAGTTATGGACAAGGTTCTCTCATCTTAGAATTAGGAGTTTGTTTTCGCAGAGGAACATCCGAGGCAACATAGAGTAGTTAATTTGCAAAATCTGTTGCTAAGTCGATCTGATGCCAAGCATCTTAACTGAAAGGTGAGGATTACTTTTGTTGACCCCAAATCCTACTTGTGCTTGCAACCGTTGTGTGCCTTGACTAGCCTCCACTCCAACCTGTCAACTTCCATAGCACAGGCCACTGTGTTAGCATTGGGATATGATGCTTTGATGTATTGGAAATGTGTTCTTTGTTATAGTTGAAGCACAGGATAACTGGGCTAAAAGACCCCAACTTCCATAGCCCAACATGGCCCCTACCATTATCAGCAACAGGGAAAGGAATGGTAAAGGCTTGATTCTGTTTAATGACTATCGTTTCCCACTGGCCTGCAGACAACCATCAATGATCTCAGCATATGCCAAACACTCCTCATCATGTAGCGTCTTTGTAAACAGCTGAACTGAGCAAGGGGCACCTCGAACGAGATGGGGATTATCTGGTATCATGTTAGCCCCACGTCGTTGAAGTCTGTCATTCAGGCCACTCACACTCTGGTCCAATTTGCTTTGACTCTTTGGTAAACGGCTCAGCAAGGTCGTCGTCCGAGACTCGACCAAAAGGTATAATGCATGAGGGACACTAGTTCATCTATGATTAGCAGTGCGCTTCGAAAGTCCATGCAGACTCACATCAATGAGGTTAGTCAAGGTTGTATAAGGCGGGAGTCCAAACTTGTCGTGTTCAACCGCGGTACTTTGTGCTGGGGGAGAGAGCACCACGTCGACATCATTCCAAATCGACTTCCAGTCTTCGATGATCTCGGCCTTCTTTGTGTTCAAAACTGCCAGGCGGTCCAAGCGATCGAGGCCATCTGTTTCTGGGACGAAGCGACGTTCCAACTTCCTTGCCATGCCGTGAAGATACTTGACAGACTGAACTAGAGGTTCGCCTCCAGCCTCGACGTGTTTGTAAGCAGTGTCGTCAATGAGGAAAATGGGCCAGGTAACCTCGGTCGCATCGGCGACATGGCATTGTTTTGACGGTAGGGGCACAATTTGATGACCGCTGGCTTCTAGTATCTTGGCAGCTTCGGCCAATACGCGGGCGACTGGAGGGTGAAGAGGGTAGACCGGATCCTCGGGGAGCAAACCGATCCTCAGTTTCTTTTCGGAAACATCCGGGACGTTCCTCCATGGCACATCAATGGCCGTAGAGTCATAGTTAGCCGGAACAGCTTCCAGCACCGCTTTTGTCATGATCTTCAAGCCTCCAAAATCATGGCAGAGAGGACCTGCAGCGGGAGTGAGGCCAGGAATGCCGGGCTTTGTGCAATCTTGCTGGCCACCGTACGGTATTCGGTTGATGGAAGGTTTGAAACCGTACACACCGCAGCAAAGAGAGGGGATACGAATAGATCCTGTACCAGAGAATAAGTATCCGAACTTGTAAAAAAGGTGAACGTATTCAACTCACCTCCGACATCCGTACCAACACCAAGGGGTGAGCCCCTGAAGGCGACAAGAGCCCCTTCGCCGCCGCTAGAGCCTCCTGGACCGAGCATGGTATTCCAGGGATTCAAGGTCCTGCCGAATATGTTGTTCTCGCTATCTACAGTCTTTGGAATGTCAATACAGATTTTAAAGCAAAAGGGAAGCTACGTACGGCCAGTGTTTGAGGAATGTTAGTCTTGACGTATGTTACTGCTCCAAGCTTGTGAAGCATGTCCACGAGAATAGAGTTGGAGGTGGATTTTGGTTTATCCAAGAATGAGACAATTCCGAGTGTACTTTGTGTCCCAGAGACTTGGAAAGAGTCTTTGAGAGACACAGGAAGACCATGGAGTGGACCACAAGGCTGGCCTTGTTTCCTGAGGTCATCCAAACGTTTCGCTCGTTTGAGAGCCTCATCGAAGAATATCTCGGTGAGACAATTGGTCTATAAGGTACAGTGAGTCTCCCGAACGATCTCTCTGACTAGTTTCATCATTGGGTGAGTAAGGGTGATACGCACAAGTTGATGACCGATTGCTGCCCTCTTGCAAAAGGCGATTGTTACCTCGACGGAGGTCAACTTTCCCGAAGCAAGTTGTCTGAGCAGCTCCTCGGTACTATGGTTTTCGGTAATATCCAGTTCCTTCTCAGTCAGAATCTGGCATAGACGCACAATGTCTAGATTGATGAGGTTATTGATGTTGGCTTCGAGCGGCCATGAGAGGAGTGACAAGACTGTCTCGGGGATCTTCCAGTCTGGCGGAATCGCTTCTGAGCAGCTATTACGCTTCTCTTCAACTTTCTGGGCCCAGTTCATGTCGAGAAAATAATAATAATAAATGTTAGAAGTAATGGTGCTGATACAGTTTAATCGAGAAAGATAGGCCGGGCGACTTTAAGAACTCGGAAGTGAGTCGTCCGGAGATTTTTCAAGGGCGGAGGATATTACGGAGAATAACACAGTGGGATCGGGCTTGTCTCTTTGGTGATAAGATGACCCAGCCGGACCGCGCTCGGAACGCGGCTCTTCTTCCCCTCACTTTCCTAAAACATGAGGTACATTGCTATTATCATGCTTTTAGACAAAAGTAATGAGGAATCTGTAAACTTTGTCAAATCTCGTGACCGGCCTAAGACTATGACAGTTCTCTGTCACAGCCCTTGTCAGCTATCAGGCCCCGTCTTGGCGACTCCCGAGTCATGTCCTGAGATCAATAGACACAACTAAGGATCTCGGGGCAATGGTCGGACCGAAGATGAGAGCGAGAAACTTAAACCTCCGCACCACCTGTCACCGACTTCGTAGAGTATCTAGGCAGGCAACTCCTTTGGGATGCGACTTCAATATGAGCTCCAACCACAGTCCAACAAATACAGGGGAGGAACCGCGGAGGGCGGCTTGTGATGAGTGTAGTATGTACCCCCTGAAAAAATCCGTGTGAGCTCGCGCATGAGCTAACATTACCCAAGGGCTCAAAAAGGCCAGGTGCACCGGCGAGACACCAACTTGCTCTCGTTGCGCTGGGAGGGGGGCGTATTGCATCTATTCAGTACAGAGACCACGTGGACGGCCCAAAAGGCCGAGGCAAGATCCTTTGGCAAGTGATCTACTTCTGGAAAACGATACGAATATGCCCGAAAGGCCCAATATCTCCGGCCCTTCTCCGCAAAGTGGTGATCAATGGGAATTTGGGAACCCCTCGATGGGTGAGCAGGGAGGCGGAGATCTCATGTCTTTCATGGGCGAGTAAGTGATCTATCATTGCACATGGATGTTTTCTGATAGAGCAAGCCTTTGCGAACTCCCTCAGGCGTACAATTTGCTGCACTTACCACTTGACTCGGAGCCAACCCCCTCAAGCGGTCCTCACCAAAGAGAATCCTGCGCTTGCGTCTTTGCCCTTACTCAGATGATGGATAGGATCAGGCAAGATCAAGATCTCCCGTTTCCGTCGAATCTCGGATTGCTCCGGGAGGCTCTCAGAAGTGCGGCAATAGCAATCGACTGCCAAGTGTGTCCTCGTCTATTCGTGACAGCCATGCAAAATGGTCTGCTACTTTGTACGGCCATCATATCAGTCGCACACGGTTACGTCCGGATTGCAAGGCAGATCGACAACGAAGCAACTCAATGCAGTGAAATGAACCAGATGAAGGTGCTTGACATCAAGGACTCACTCAGCCAGAGCGTCGAGACGTTTGCCCTCGAGACCGGACCCCAAGAATGGAAGTTGCTAGCCATGAAGATGGTCAGGGCTGAGGTGTTTGGTGTAAGTGGCGGTTCTCGCCCCTGCTTCGCATCTACGGTTACCCAACTTGAGCGGCGGCAAAAGTCGTGGCATGCTGACCCGCCCGGGGCATTCTTCCCTGACTCGTATCGCACCACGGATGATAGTCCATCTTGTCTGAGGCTGCTAAAGGATGCGAGGGGGATAGTTGCCTGTCTTGATGATGACCCATCGCCTTCGAATCTCGGGTGAGGCCGATGGCTTGATTTGTCATGACTGCCTGTTAGCTTCCATGGGATGAGCCCGGGCATTTATTTCACCTTTTCTTCCGGCCTCTGCCTTAGCCCGAATTCTCTTTCATGCCGCTATAAACTTATCGGATATGAATAGAATGATCCAATCCCCGGGTTACTCCCTTATCTATCTAGGCCATTGCAGTTCCTGCATTGACTTCGCCTGCTGTCATCCTTTCAACCCCCCGGCCCATCATCCTAGCCTTTTCATTGCATCGAGTCAAAGGAGCACACATCAAGTTTCTCCTCACGCCTTAGTCTTCATCTTCGTCATTGCCAAAACAAAACAGACAAATCAAGCATCGCAAAATGGGGCTCGACCATGATCAATCAACCGCGCCGCCTCCTGATGGAGGCTTCACGGCTTGGTCGATGGCATTGCTGGGACACTTGGTAGTATTCAACACCTGGGGCTATATCCTTTGCTACGGTGTTTTCCAGACCTACTATGTCTCAACCTTGCCGCATACTCTGTCCGACATTGCCTGGATAGGTTCCATCCAGATGTTTCTCTTATTCTTCATTGCAGCATTTGCTGGACGCGCCTTGGATGCCGGCCTTTTCCGTCCTGTGCTGATTATAGGCGTTGTCCTCACAGTCACTGGGATTTTCACCACCTCGATCTGCCAGACTTACTGGCAGATCTTTCTCGCCCAAGGGGTCTGCACTGGGCTCGGAAACGGGCTTCAATTCGCGCCCTCCATGTCCCTGGTCTCTACCTACTTCTCCAAGTATCGGTCCCTTGCGATTGGCGTGGTTGCTGGAGGTTCAGCCACAGGCGGCATCGTCTATCCCGTCATATTCCAGCAGCTGCTGCCTCGCCTGGGGTTCGGCTGGACCGTCCGGATTCTTGGCTTTGTCAACCTTGGATTATCGGCGTTGACCATTGCGTTCTTGAGATCGAGGCTCCCACCACGAACATCGGGGCCCCTACTGGAGCTTACTGCTTTCAAGGACGTTACCTATACGCTCTGCTGCGTGGCAATGGTACTGAACTTTTGGGCTGTCTACTTTGCCTTTTACTATGTGAGTTGCACTACAACTTCTGCGACCTCTTACCATAGTTTTGACAGGGTATCACAGGTTGGCGTGTATTCTCGATCGGTTATCGGCCTCAAGGCTGACGAGTCTATCACCGTCTTACTCATAATGAATGGTGTCGGGTAAGTTGTCCAGTCTCTTCTCAACGCCTGTCTCTCTAACCCATATAGTATCTTTGGCCGCATAGTCCCCAATTACCTTGCAGATCGCAAGTTTGGGGCTCTCAACACCATCATCCCCGCTACCTTTGCCACGGGGGTCATGATGTTTGCATGGATCGGGGTGAGCACACGTGGAGGCCTTGTTGCATTTGCCATCGTTTATGGCCTCTCGTCGTCGGCTTTGCAAAGCATGTTCCCCGCCACGATTTCGAGCCTAACCGTGGACTTGGACAAAGCTGGCGTCAGGTTGGGCATGTCCTTCTCTCTCGTCTCGCTCGCAGCTCTCACAGGCCCACCACTTGCTGGTGTGTTGATCCGCTCAAATCATGGGAATTACTTGGCAGCTCAGCTTTGGGGAGGGTCTGCTCTGATACTCGGTGGTATGACCTTTATCGTGGCAAGGCTTTCTAGAACAGGATGGACATTTAGAGTCCAGGTGTAAGCAGTTCATGCTTTTCATGTGAATAGAAATCTCAGAGTTCAAATTGCATACTACTTTGTGACCTAAATACGTTGGGTTCCGGTTCCTGCACACAACCAACTAGATCCCAGGTGTAGGACCGACCTGCTGATGCTCGCAGAAGCTATATCTAGTATAGGCAGACTGACCATCACGGCGACGATATCTATACTTATCGATGCAATGCAAACTACTGTGACAGATGGGGGCTAGCCATGACCCCAAGCTAACCCCTGATAGCCGCGCTCCAGGGACGGATCTGATTTGCGCCCGCAAACGCTGCTGTAGATAAGAGGTGCCGGCAGATTGAGTACGACTGGGCAGCCAGTGAGAGGCCAGCTGACCTCCCGGAGGTTTACTTAGCGTGGCCCGGAGAATTTTTACAAGAATACGCCGGGCACCTCACGATGCCTCCATGTCAGGTCTTGATACATCTGCCATGCAGGCTAACTACTCAAGCTGTAAATTGATTGAATAGGCCTCGGTAGTAGAGATAAGGGTCGTCATTTTCACATCTTGAAGGCGTGTACTATAACTGGCGGGCATCTCCCCCGTGTAACACCACGCCCCGATCAAGCTTACTCAATTCTTCTTTTACGCAATTTGAACACACGATAAAACGATTAAGATGCGAGAAATTCCAGGAACAGTCAGGTTGATTAATTCGCCGCATGACTTGTGCAGCTCGCATGTCAGCAGCGGGGACATCATCCTAGTTCCAGCACCATCCAGGGACCCCGAGGACCCTCTCAACTGGAGCCCAAAGCGAAAGCTGCGCTCCACGGTTTGCAACAGCCTGTGAGTGAGTGGAAGTAACAGCATAAGTTTGGCCTGCTGACGAATGGTCAAGCTACACCCTATTTGTGGGTATTGCGTCGGCCAACTTGTACGCAGCCCTGGTTCCCATGTCCATCAGCACTGGTATCACCATCGATACGCTCAACCAGGGCACGGGGTACATGTTCCTCCTTGCCGGCTGGGGTCTTGTCTTCTGGCAACCTTTTGCTATGCAGTACGGGAAGCGAGCGACGTATCTACTCTCTCTGGTAGGAACGTTGGTAAGTGTTGGATCCTTATTATTCCATGGTTTTGGCTGACACAACGCAGGCATGTACTGTGGCTGGGTAAGACTAGAAACGATTCCGGAAGCCCATTACTGATCACCTATCAAAGGCCCTACATCCGGACCAATGGACAATGGCTTGGACGCAGCATCCTCACCGGCTTCTTCATAGCCCCCATAGAGGCCCTGCCCGAGATCAGCGTGACCGATGTGGTGCGTCAACCAGATGAGAACTCTCTAAAGAACCCGCTACTAAGCATCTCAGTACTTTACTCACGAGCGCGGCACGTATCTGGGAGTCTATTCCCTTTTTCTCACAGGAAGCAACTTCTTCGCCCCAGTCATTTGCGGCTTCATAGCTGACAAACAGGGATGGCAATGGGTATTCTACTGGCCGGCAATCTTCCTCGGAGCTGTGCTGGTGATTTGTTTCCTGGGCATGGAAGAGACCAACTTCCTGCGACCAGAGTTTCCGTCCCCGACCCCGGTTAATATGCCCGTTGCAGATGTCCCTGTCAGTGGCAAGATGGAGCACGGTGAGGAGGATGAGAAGCGTGACGTAGGCATGAAACGACAGCCATCTTCAAACATCGAAGCCGGAGAGATGTTTCCAACCAAATCTTGGCTCCAGAAACTCAAAGTGTTCAGTTCGCAAGGAGATGCAAAGAATGCCTTGCGAAGAGTTGGGTTGACATTCCGTCTCTTCAGCCTCCCGGTTGTTGTATTTGCTGGGTGAGTAATTTCGGCTAGCGAGTTGTCCGTTGCCAAGTTCTCACATGTTGGCCAGATTCTCATACGGGTCTTATGTCATTTGGTTCAATGTGCTCAACGCCACGGCCTCTTACATCCTGGGCTCAGCTCCCTACAACTTCAGGTATGCCTAACCGCACCAGCCGTGTTCAAAGAACTAAATAACAGTGCTAGCTCATCTATGGTTGGCCTCAGCTATGTGTCCTGCTGCATCGGGGTTTTGGTCGGGTAAGCTCATTGCAAAGCATGAATGTTGAAGGGCGACTGACGGGCGATAGGTCTCTGTATGCTGGTCGACTTAGCGATCGGTTGGTCGTTGTTCTCGCCCGCCGCAACGGGGGAGTCATGGAAGCAGAACATCGTCTCTGGCTCTTCTCCGCATGCCTGATCACTATTCCGTGCGGCTTGCTGCTTTGGGGCGTGGGCGCTGCAAACGGAATACACTGGATAGGCCTCATGTTTGCTATGGGAATGCTGGCATTCTCAGTCACTTGTGGTGTGAGTCTCAGCGTGAACTACCTTGCGGACAGCTACCAAGCATTGAGTGGCGATGCCATCACGACTGTGATTGTCATCAGGAATACCATGTCTTTTGCCATGGGCTACGGGTTAGTGACAGTTGCTTTGTCCCCGAGTAGTGGAAGCTAACGCGTTTTTGAGTGTCACTCCTTGGATCCAGAATCTGGGTTATCAGAATTGCTTCATCTCCGCCGCAGCGATCGGACTACTTGCAACATCGGCATTCCTCGTCATGATAAAGTGGGGGAAAGCGTTGCGTCAAGTGTCTAGCGAGAAATATTGGCTTCTTGTTGATAGGAACCAAGAGTTGGGGATGATCTAATGGGATGATTGATGTCTGATAACTGGCTTCTGCCATGGGGGCTCAAATTACAGGGGGTACTTGTGGCGGAGATTTTTACCCTCCTCCGGCCTCTCCAAATTCTCCGGTGGAAATCTATGATATATAGGCAATCCCACATCTCCAGCGTTATTGATGTTGAGCATCCAGCTGCCGTTTCTGTAGAGACGGGCCGGGCAAATTGGAAAGTCGTGTTATCAAGCTCCTTTTCCACTACCTCCTCTTATCATGACCTCTTCACACCCTCTCCAGGGACCAGATCCCTTGCGCAACGTTTTTGACGTACTCATTATAGGTGCCGGCCCCGCAGGCTTGTCCGCTGCCCTGTCGCTGGGACGTGTCATGCGCAGCGCAGTAGTGTTCGACTCTCACCAATATCGCAACGAGGCCAGTGACCACGTCCACACTTTGCCCCTTCACGACGACGAAAACCCTGCAGTGGTTCGAGCAAACATGAAGCAGGAGATTGTCAAGAAATACAGGACCATCACTTTTACGGAAACAGCGGCCATGACGGTCAAGGAGGAAGCGGGCGTGTTTGAGGTGATGGATGAGTCTGAGAAGCTCTGGAAAGGACGGAAGGTTATCTTGGCCACCGGCTGCCGTGACATTCTCCCGGACATTCCAGGCTTTAAACAAGGATGGGGCAAAACAATGTGAGTATTTTATCTGTTAAAATATTTGCATCAGGACAACTAGTTGGCTGACGGGTTGATCAGTATACACTGTCTCTTCTGCCGTGGCTTCGAGGAATCTCAAAGCAACACGTTACAGACGGCTTTCCTAATCCCGGATGAACTCTCTGCCCAAGATAGGGAAGAGTTCTTACTATTCTCTCAGCTTTTGCTCCAGTTTTCATCCCGTCCAACAGTCCTGCTCAACGGTAACGCGACGAACCCGTCCCACGCATCTATCTCAGCCATTGCCGTCACACGAGGCTTCCACATCCAACCAAAAGCCGTCCGAAATTTAGATGCTGGGAACCCAGGCTCGCAAGCGAAGGTTGAATACTCTGACGGGACGGTTGAGAGCTTCGACTTGATATTCCATCACCCACGTACTGAGCTTCGAGGCGACATGGCGGAGCAGTTGGGGCTGGATCTAACGGACTCTGGGAACATTATGGTGACAGGGTGTTTGCAGTCGACGAGTCGCCATGGGATTTTCGCCGCCGGCGATTGTGCTACTGACGTTAAGCAAGTCGCCGTCGCTATCGGGCAAGGTGTCAGTGCAGGGATCGGTGCAAACATTCAGATTGTAGAAGAAGATCTAGCCCGTAGTTAGCAGTCTTATCATGTCAAGGTTTCTGTCAAGGTCATTATTATCATTATTACTTACCGATTGGTGTCTTAAAAGGAGGGACATCGATCAAGCTCGGATTAACATGACATCAAATGACCTCCAAACCCATCCTTTAAATGCCAGATGGCCTACTGTTGGCCCTGTGCACAGCATACGGCTGTTGCTGGTCCGTCCTCGCGCCGACGACTCCATCATCTCCACGTGCTTCCGCCTCGGTCACACGTCCACCTGGGAGTTCTACCACTGGCGCCTCTGGTTTTGGTAAACTTTCAACCCCTGCGACGGCCAGCTGTTGATCGTGTTGACTTGCGTCGCCCAGCATTTCGTCGGGCCTCTGGACAACATCTCCTGAAAACGTTTGTTGCAGAACAGGAACCTGAGCGTTGCCTTTCGGTTGGGTCCAGGTGATGTTGACATTGGGTCTTGGGATTGAGCGCAGCGAATCCATTAGGGTTCGTCGCGATTTCTCAGGGTCGTCACGACTCTGTCTTCCCATGCGGTAGGCAATGTAAAAACCACAGCCGATCAAGCAGAGGCCTGCAATTGCCCCGATCACGATGCCTGCGATCGCGCCGCTGCTAAGACCCGTTGTACCCGTATTATTTTCCGGGTCCTCCGTCGCGCTGGAAGTCGACGGGGTCGTCGAGTCGGCCGTCGTCGAGTCGTAGGTGGTCGCTGACGCTTCGGTGGTCGTAACTATCAAGCATGAAAGTCAGCATATGCAGTTCTCCATTGTTAGGTATACAATCCTCTCCCTACAGTATGCTGGTATGTCCCGGTAGAAGACCGTAATGGAGTCGTTCACTAAAGAACCAAGAATCGTATCGCAATCTACCATTTTCCGGTCTCCCCTTCCATCTCCCCCATTGTAGTAGTCGAATATCCAGAACGTTATGCAGTCCCCGTCGCTGAATTCGAGAATCAGTCAAGGGAAGCTAAAGTAAGACAGCAGGGCCTATTACCAATAGTATTCCCCTCCACCGTCCGATCTCACATTGGCGAATTTTACCGTATTGCCGTCGCACATGTGAGCAGCTACTGTTCCGCTCTCGTCACAACGCCCGTAAACTTGAGGGTCCCCAGGAAGTACAAGACCTGGCCAAAAAGTGGAACCGCTCGGGCATGTCAAAGTTCCAACTGTAATGCAAGGGTCAGTTCTTCGTTCAGTACGGTAAGGAGGATCTCAGGAAGAGATACGGGTCCCACGGGTGGTCCAGTAGCCGACTGTATTGCCCTTCAGCCAGACCGTCGGCTTAAAAATCGAGCTTGTCTCGGATTCCTCTCCTCCCAAGCCGTCCCCATGGTCCTGTCGCTTTTGAGGCTGCAACAGGTGTAAGGCCATCTGGAAACCAAAGCGCGTCAGAGTTATTATTCGGGTGACGATTGTTGAAAGAGCTCGCAGAGATCATGCGGAAACAAAGCCAGCATTAAAAAGAGGGGAACCTGGGCTTTTCTGCCAACCTCCTCTTCGTCCCTCCCATCGTGATGGTGCAGTGCCAAGGCGCAGCCCTTTCAGCTTCACCCTTGTTGCTGCAAGCCTCCTCAAACATGATTCGATAGAAGGATGAATATCACCACAACCTGCTTCGCTCTCACAGGCAACTGCAAGGGTATCATCCAATGATCACTACGCAAGAGTCTTACATCAAACAGGTCTTGACCTAACTTGTTCAGTGGCTGAAACTAGCACTCCTTTATGCGCCCAGGGATATGGGAGTGCACATGTCGTGTACCGCTGCTAAAACACCATCTTAACTCGCTAGAGGTTCCGTATGTCCCTCCAACTCTTGGGGGTTGAGGATGTCATGTCGACCGTGCTTTTCTGCAACAGTGATATAGAACTAACTCTCTATTAATGCCACCAAAACACCAACAGCTTACCTGGAAGTAGTTTACCGTTATTATTATCGCCATCCTGTCCTCGGACGACGTTTTCATAGGGCTACTTACGCCGGCCTGGTAGCAAATGAATTGAAGTCATCGTTCCCTTATTTAAGTACCTAGGTAGGCAACAAAGGAGAGGCAATAAAGGTGGTATGCGTTATCAAGAACACGTTCAATAATTATCATCTCAACCCAGTCCATCACCCATCACTAGACAGCCGGTCAGGAGAACCGGACTTGGAAATCCTTGAGACAAGCAACGGCTTTTGTCAAGATGGCGAGTCTTTCCTCGCATGCGGAGCGCTTCTTAATTTCATCTTCCTTCTCGCCAGCAATTCTCGAGATTGTGTCTGCATCTTGCTGTGAGATTATCTCATAGGTGAAAACTTCGTATGGTAGCTTCTCCAGCAGGCCGTTCTGAACCACCAGGGCATTGACATACGGCACAAAGGACAGTGCAGACAACTAGTGGCTTGTGAGAATTGACCACCTGAGAATGGTATTATCGATCACATACCTTGTAGTAGTTTTCCATTGCTGAGATGGCACGGCGTACCGCAATCTCCCGGGGGCCAGGTTTCTTGGGGGCATCTGGCTGACCTTGACCCTCCTCTTTAACTGCAGGCTTGAGGACGGCTTCCTTGACTCGTTCTAGCAAGAAGCTGGCGAGTACCCCTGTAGGGCCACTTATCCCAGCAGAATTGAAAGCCGTTAGGACGATATTTTCCATAGCTTGTGGTGAAAAGGCATCCTCGCACCGTTCTCGGACCATCTCTCTGATACACTGTCGTGACTGATCTTTGACAGTTTCTTGCTTGGCAGGGACATCCTCCAGCTCATGGAGGAAGTCATGGAAAGCAGGATTCATGCCCTCATGACACAGGAGAAGCTCCTCAAGTTTCTGCTCTGCGCTATGACGAAGCTCCTCAAGGCGACCGTTGATGATGTGGTGCTTGAGGGACGGAAGAACAGAAGGCTCGACGGAATGCTTCAACGCCAAACGCACAAACCTTCTAATGGCTTTCCATACGAGCTCCAAGTGTCGGCCGGCTATGATTCGCCATCGAGACGTTTCCTGGCGAAGAAGGCGAGAAACCATAGCCGGATTCACCTCTCCCAAACTTTCTGTCCCCCTCCATTGGGCCGCCATCCTCATTACTCCTCCTTTAAACCTCTTGTAGCTCATCTCTAAGGGATCTGGAAACGAGTCGTATTCTAGATAGGTCTCTGGACGTAGAGTCTTCCATTTCAGGCATCGTTGATACTGGCCCGCTTCCTCTTGGTCTTCGTCGTCATCGTCGTCGTCGAATTGACCTTCGGATTCTTCTGCATATTCCTCCTCATCCTCAGCCTCACTGCCCTGCTCATCGCCGTGTTTGGGGTCTTTCATCCTGTACTTTTTCCAGGCTCTTTCTAAGTCGCTGGGCCCCCAACTAAAGTCGCTGGTCATGTCGCTCATAGATCCATCATCAGGGTCATGTTCCGAGATTGTCGTACGCTTCCCTTTATCCTTCATTGCTAAGTTGAATAGCAGATTCATAGTCCTCACCACAGCCTGCAAGCGCTTGTCCTGGCTCCTTCGGCTGAGCCCCCCTGGGTCTTTGGGGTCGTTGAAAAAGGTTTGTAGTCGAACTGGCACGGTTCCCTCTCCGTACTGGCCATTGACGGCGCTGCAGCATAACATCTGGAAATCGCCGGCTATGCGTGCCAAATAATCACGCTGTTCTCGCTCCGATGTCCTCTTCTTTCCTAGGAGGTCAACTTCACGGTTGAGAAGGTCGATTTGCCCCTTCACCTCGATGATGAGACTACCAAGGTGGCGTTGGATCTGACTTGCCAGAAACGTGCTGAGCCGTGGTCGCAAATGTGCAATTCCCTTGCACTCTTCTTCCATGCCTAGGAGATTATGCCTGAAGAATTCAGCCTCGATCGAGTCACGATCAACTCCGCGGCTTCGCTCCTCATGCGATCTGTTTCTGAGGAAATGCCAGCCGTGTTGAGGCTTCCAATCTCCTTCATGTGCGAGCCATGTTTCGAGTTCTTGCCGGTCGCATAGCTTGTCAAGCTTGGTGATTATTCCAAGGCTCCTCTTTCCGTCGGAATCCGCCTTGGTGTCGATGATCTCCTCAGGGATAAGCATGTTTGTCCACGCTCCACTGGCGCTAAGAACGGGGAGGAGGGCGTTGCGTGGTTCTTTGATGTATCTCCGCACCATGTCTCTAACAAAGGCTCTGTCCTCTTTATTCTGGTCGCTTGTGGATGAGTGAAAGAGCCCAGGCAGGTCGACAATGGTGAGCGGGTATCTCCCAGGACCCGACACTGTGATCTTCAGTATCTTGCCGCTGAAATGCCTCTCGTCGTTTGAGTCTGGCTGGCCGCCCATGATTAGGGCGGATGCTTGCTCAATTGCGGTAGCCAAGCCTTCAGAGTTATCCAAGGACATCTCTCTCGAGAAGCGCGCAAGATCGCCGTTGTTCGCACCACCAACGATGGTGACGATGATAGACTCTTGGCTCGACTTTCGTTGGACAACCTCGGTGGGAAATCGAGTGCAGAGCCCCTCCTTGACTGGGAATGGTATATCGCAGATGGCTTCAAGCACGGAACTCTTGCCACTGTTCTGGTCTCCGATGACGACGAGCTTAGGGATTAGCTCGCTCTCGATACCTGCCTCTCCAAGGCTGTCGATGGCATCAAAGACTTCCGTGTACGAGTCTGAAAGTTTGTTCAAGAAAGCCATGTTTGACTGTGAGGTTCCAGAGGTGGCTGAATTGGGCACAGGGTGATTGTAAGAGAGGTATCAAAAGAGACTGGAGACTCGAGGTGTCTTGTCTGATTGTTGCTGTTCTGTTCGACATTCGAGGAGAATTCCACCCCTATTTATTCTATTCAGGTCAGGTAGTTTCTTTGACATCTCTCCAAGCAAAATCAGGCTCTCGTCAACATTTCCATCCCGTTCTATGGATGGCGCTTGAGGCCAACTCACTTGCGCACAATCTTGCCAGTGGCACCATCACCCCTCATGCGCCACATATGCGAGGGCATTTCAATATCAATTGCTATTAGGTAGTCCTGCTAGATCAGCAGCTGATTGACTATTTTTGGTTCTCAGTCTAACGCACGCCCGTCCGTTCGAGCAAAGACTGCATTAAACGAGGCGGTTTCTGCATGGGCATTTCGGTCTGTCCAATACCGCCAGTTGTGTGCGTGGAGAATGGCGCAGCCAAGAGCGAATCGGGAAGTGAAATCTTACTGATTAGAACTACCCATTGAAACTCAATACTCGGGTAGTGTTCTATGTACTTCTTAACATGCCAGAGTCCAATCATATTTGTACAGCGAAGGGGTATTCTGTGCTGTCCTTCTAACTTCCCAAATTCCTAGCTTGCATCTTCATCCAAACTTGATTTGTTTCTCTTCACCTGCCTACAGCCCGACAATGTTCCCGGCCCCAGTGACCCCGATGCACTCAGTCACATACAGCAAGGCACTAACTCGCGCCGAGTGGGAGAGACTGCGAGCGACTATCACCCACATCTGGCTCCATCAGGCTCGCGACCTGAAAGACATGGTAGTCAGACTTCGGACGCAGTATGGGCTCGCTGTGACGTATATTTGTGCATTCTCAACACTTTTTACGATTCTCTCTAACTTAGGCCATAGTGAAAAGACATGCCGAACTCACCTTGAGCGATGGGGTTTGTCCACTTACAAGAGATCTGGCAGACATGCCGGACGGCACGCTTCCATCCAACCTGTGCGGAGGCGTAAAGGACGTGGGTTTCAGAATCAAGTTCGCCCTGAACATTCATTCGGTCAAGGTCCTGCTGCCTTCAGCCTTACAACGGCCGGTGCGTATCAGTCCCACGAGCTTGTTCTGTACTCGGTGGATCGATTCATCTATGCCATCTTCCAGGATTCCACACCAAGATTCAGCCACAGGGATTTAATCCGCCCCAGATTTGCGGAAGACTATTGCCTCAGTTGGCAGGGAATCGCCGACCTTTACAAAAGCTCTGAAGGTTTCTTCAGGGGCGGATGCATGAAGAAGTTTGTGAATGGGATAAAGAAAGCCCATCTGGAGCTGCGCATCTTGGTATCCCTATGGCCTGACGCTTCCAAGGACATGCAGAAACTACACTATCATATGATGGTGAGCAGATTTTGGCGCATCTGCCATGTGCTGTTGAAGCTGGATAACACATGGCCTCAGTATGAGTTCTCTTTTGTTGTGGACTTTTTGATTGAGTTCTTAAAGCTCATATCCTGGCTCTGTGGTGAGAAGCACCCGTTTCTTCAACTCCTGTCTATCCTTGCCCGAGCTAGCAAGGCGGAGATGCATCTCATGTTGAGGTATGGTGTTGAACGAACGATTGGTGTTATGGGGCCGGCATTGAATCAGCGGCAAGGCAAGATGGTGTTTAGATATTGGACTAGCCATATCTACGTGTCTGGAGGATAACGATCTTGTATGTTGGTTATCCCGGCTTCAGCTATGACAATGAACACATTCCCAACACATCATAGCATCATATCCCAATGCTAACACGGTCTGGAGGATAACATATCTACCTAGACAGTGTAAGGCATCAATCTTGGCGATGGAGGATATCCGAAATAGCACTCTAGGCCATGTCAAGTACCTACATTGTTTACCTGAAATGTCGTCTTCTCATTAGCCAATGCCGTTGGGTTGACAAGTCAATTACTGGCTGCCCAAAATACAGTGAAGCGACTACAACCACTGGTGAAAGGCGCCTTTGTGTTACACAGGTAATCCATGCTCTCGACACGCTCGCATCGTAATACTGTCATCAGTTGTGGCGATGTTGGCGCCTAAGTTCTATCCAAGCCTGCGCCACGTCATTTGTATGGTCTTACAACCGGATTCCCTGCAGACCCCTATAAACGACCGCCAATGAGCAAATGCCTCGCGCGGTTAACGGATATGCAATCAGTGAGGCCTCAACGAGCAAAGACCGTCAATCAGGCCTCAGCCAAGACTAGGCAGATTGATGACGATTTTGTACGCTGGTGATGGGGTCAGGCTCGCCTTATTCTGATGGCCGACTTGTACAAATACCAATCTCGAGCAGTTCGATTTCGATGTCTTTTTCAGATCTCTCAACATATTCTGCGAGCTCGCATACATTAAAACTAAGCCCTTCATTGTCAATTACCAATTTCCTCAACACCTGCGCCCTTGGAACTTTCCCACGATCGACAAACCTTGATTCAGTGAGCTCCCCTTCGTTCCTTTACCCAAAATGTCATTCATCCTTCAATTGATCCGAGATCTACCAGGGCTAACCAACCTCAAGGACGACCAAGGCATGAGGTCCGTCACTTTGCTAGGAGCGAGTTGCCGTGTCAGCTCCCCAGACAAGGGTGCACAATACAGAGTCACGTACCCCGACGACAACGTCGGTGAAGTCGCCATTTTCAACGATGGCGAGGAGGAAATCCAGCTCCATGCTCTATTCTACTGTCAGGAAATTGTTCTCGACTCCGACCTGACAGTAGAATGGACCCGAGCCTGGCTGCGCTGCGCCAAGGCTGGAAACGCCATCAAGGAGGACATTGAAGCCCGTATTGCTATCGGCTGTGACACGCTTCCAGCCGTCAACGCCAAGGGACCGGACACCGTCCCGAATGATAGGCGAACCTGGGAGTGGAGATTTCCGCTCGAGGAGGAGGATGATCATGTACGCACCTGCACTGGAGACGCCATTGCGGTTCGCATTGGGGTCAAGGTGGCACCAAAAGGGGGCATTCATATTCGCTCTCTCAAGCTAGGCTACGAGCTGTAAGGGCTCGTATGGGAGTTGGTGTTGGGAGTAGGGAATGGTCGGGGGGGCTAGTCACGCTACAATCTCCTTCAGTTAGCCGCACAGTAGAACATGCTATTTGCGGAAGCATCACCAATAGAGTTACGCGTCCGCAGTATAGAGCGTCTACCATTTACCTCCCCTTTAAGCGAAAACGGCGCCTTGTGAACGGGGAGAAGACTTCGGCTTCATGCAGGATTGAGTTTGTTGACGTTTGTTTATGATGAGGCGAAGTAATAGGCTATGAGTCACCTCACCTATTCATTACCCAGCTAAAAGCTTATCGCTTCGACGCGTATAAACAGTCGCCTTGGCAATGAAGTCCTTTACCCAACTTCATTCTTCCATCACACAGAAGCTCAACATCCATGAATCCCAGTGTTCACTCCCCCATCAATAGCAACCTTCATCTCTTTACTCTAGATCACAATGGACGACACATTTCATTACTTTACCGAATTGCCGTCGGAGCTCAGGGACCAAATTTGGAACCTGGCTATCCGACCAGCACGTCCAGGCGTGCAGATATTCAAGCTGTACAGCCTTGAGACAAAGGGACCCGTGGGAAACGCCATGGATGCCGTTTTCGACTACTACTCGATCTATGACAACTACCGCATTGCGGTCCCGGATTGCGATGATAAGAACCAGTCAACATATCTCATCGACGGGGCCCCATAGAATACTTGCAAAGAGTCAAGGCGCGTTATGGAGCAGGAATTCAAGAGTACGCGTGGCTCACGCAAGATGGTCAGCCACATGCCAGAGCAACGAGAGCAAGACGCCCCGGCAATAGGGTACTTTAAGAACCATGCTGGGGATACTCGCTATCTCACCGTTCTCCCGCACCAAGACCTATTTCTTTTCCAGCTTAAAGACCCGGCAACAATCGACTGGGAACGGCTAGATATGGAAATCCCGCTAGGATCCTCGACATGGGGATTCCAAGGGCGGCGAAATATCGCCTTGGAGTATAAAACGGAATGGGGGCTTCAGCTGGGAAAGAACATGGCTGAATTGTATAATATCCCCATCATCAGAAACATTATCCGAATGGCTACAGCACTCTACGTACCGGAAACGAGACGCAAGTGACTGGCGCGGGCATTCTCGTGGCATTGATGGCCAGCGACATTTCAACGCCACCAACCACAAGGACGGTAAGGTAGGTGTTCCGCCTTGTCTCTCTCGACTTAAAAGTTGCCCTAACCTCAAAGGTCCTTCGGCCAGCCGTGGGCTCCGTCGGCCGGCAATGGCATTTGTTTGCCTCGGTAACCTGCATGCGCTCAAGATTTGTCCCGAATCAAAACGGAAGGATGATCCCTGTGTGTCGACTAAAGCGAAGGCCAGCACGCAGGGGGTGGTGGTGATCAATAGTGAAGAGTGCTGGGTGGGGGGACTCAACATACAAGGCACAGGGGGGTTCCGGGGATGTGGATGGGACAAGGTCGAGATTCACGCCAGGGTCGAAGGGTTGGGGTTGAGGGTGGCGACTGAAGTGCCACTGTTGGCAGTAGTGTGGAATCAAGGAAAGACATGCAAATGTTGATCTCAGAAGTTGTTCATCGGACTTTGTCGAACGCCATGACAAGAACGGAGATAAGAATAAGGCCGTCATAGCGGGAAGGGCTAGAACGAAAGAGGGGTACTGAAATCGGATACAGTGGTTTGTTAATCCTCTAAAACTGTTGGAGTTTATGTTGACTGTTGCACTGTATTGCATCTCGCAACTTGACCGTGGAGTTGAGACAGCTACGACTGATTAGTGAGCATTCTGGCTGCGATTGTAACTCGGGAATCGCGGAATACTCCTCTGGTCAGTGCGAACATCTAATCTCTTACTGTATCTTCATTTGAAACAGATCCAAGGTTTCCTCTCGCATAGACACTGTAGATACTGTGGTGAATCATTGATCGTCATGAGAGAGGAGCTCAAACAGACATGACGCAAGCCGATTACTGATTAAGACAGCAATTAGACTGCCCATCACTCTAACAATGTCCGGGACCTAAGAAATTAGCGTCCGATCTCTTCGAATCTTTCCGTCCCGGTGTTCAATTTGAGTTGCCGGCCAAGGAAAACTCCGAGTGGAAGAGGTTCGGAGTCTCCCGAGCGGGCCACTCGGTCAGCCTCAAGAGGCTGACACAAGGGCTGACAGCTTAACACAACCTCTTGACCACTCGTAAATGCAATGCCGTGTCTATGATTGTGGGATATCACAACTTTCGTCATGTTCAGTCACCGTAAGCAGCCGAGATAGCATCTAGACCCAGTGGGTCTACGGCACGGCAAGCACCTCCCGCCATCACCATCACTTTTCTATCATTGATGAGATATCGGCTCAAGCCAGTCAGCAGCCGATCATTCCGGAAACTTGCAGAGGGAAAGCTCCGTTTCTTTTGTTCTCAATCAAGCTTGTTGATAGCTTGTCTGGCGGATCTTCTCAAGTGAAGCCCCTTGGGAAGATGAGAGCCAGAAACATGTATAAAGGGAGGCCATTGAACGGCACAAGAAATCACTTTTAACTCATCAACACTCAACGCTTTCATCAGACAAACACAAAGCATCTTCATCACATACACAACACCCATCACATCAGCACTTCTCAATCTTTAGCACCTTCATTATGCTTCTCAACGCCGTTCTTGTCAACGCCTTACTGGCGATGACATCTGTCTCGGCTCTTCCAAGCCCAAACACCAAGCATTCAAAGCTTGCCGTTCGTGGTGATGACTACGACGATGGCTACGACGACGGGTATCGTGTCAAGCTCAGAGTCCGCGATGATGATGACGATGACGACGACGACGATGACAAGAAGTTGAAACTTCGTGGCGGTGACTACGATGATTACGACGACGACGACGATGATGATGATGATGATGATGACTACGACGATGATTATTATCCCAGAAAGGTCCGCCGGGACGATAATGATGGAGACGACGACGACGACGATGATGATGATGATGATGACAAGAAGGTGAAGGTTCGTCGGGGCGGCGACGACGACGACGACGATGAGGACGATGATGATGATGATGACGATGAAGACGACGACGATGATAAGAAGTTGAAGGTTCGTGGTGGTGACTACGACGACGACGACGACGACGATGATGACTATGACGATGATGATGACTACGACGACTACTACAAGTCTGACAAGAAGAAGCTCAAGGCTCGCATCGTCCCCAACTGTGGTATTGGCGCCTACTTTGGAAACGGACGATGTCTCTGCCGAACAGTCGGCTGGATCTACGACCCCGTCTTCCGTGGATGTCATTTCGACTGTGGTCCTAGTGCTTTCTGGAGGGGCAACAACTGCTTCTGTCGCCAAAGTGGATTCCGCTGGGATATGCGCAGCCGCCGATGCATTCGTGGCTAGAGGGATCATCACTGATGAAAATCGACTTTGGGGGGGGGAGGATATTTGGACATTTTGATGTCAGGCTTGTCGTTCCTTTACTATCAAATGATTGCGCAATCATGAGGGTTCAATTTGGAAATTGAATGGTGGAGAGTTGGATAGGAGTCATTCTTTGTTATCCGGATTGTTGTAATATTTTCTTAATCAATTCAACTACTTTCCTTAATATCTCTCCTCTCTATCTTTCAGCTCTACATCCGCCATTATGTGCATTCTCGTGAATGGTTACTAGTTGATGAAGTTGAAAGCCTGGTAACAAGGGTTAATCTTAGAAGCTGTTGGTATTGCTTTGGTTCGATAGGTATGGCGCTCATATGTTTCTTCAGGACATTCAATTCAGCCGATCCCCTATTGTATAAGTCCCCAAATTAGGGGGATTGAAGGGACTAGCTAGCCATTTCACTCTATTACCGCTAACATTTACATTACGCCTTTACCCATCATTGGATTCCGCTACTTGGGCGAAATCTCTCTCAATGTCTTCTTCCGACTGCCTCCCAACCGTCGAGGGAGGATGACTCCTTCTCAAGTCCCGAATAACCGAAACAGTCGCATAGACCAACATGAAAAAGCCCATCAATGGGACGCATTCCACTACGCCAACCGCGCCATATGCCAGCGTCCTCAACCCAAGGCCGATGTCTTTGAACATGCCTAGAAGAAAAGACCCGAGGCACAGCCCCCCTAGAAGCAAGGGTCCTACACTTCCCATCCGCATGATGACAGGGAGGGCATGCTTTCGGTATAAGGCGAGACCAAGATGCAACTTGCTAAAGTAGTCCTTTGCGGAAGCCAAGAATGACAAGATGCTTAGCAACAGCGCGACAGTCGCCACGAGGAGAATCGTGACCCCGATAAAGTCGTAGAGCAGGTCTCCAAGGTCTTTGGAACGTGAATCCATGCTGAGGACGCCCTCTGACAGTAACAGAGGCACAGCATGGTTTCCAGCAGGGTTGGACGGTTAACCCCATTAGTTCGACTCACTTTCTGTGCCAGGTCAAGGAGCTTAAGATCATGTTCCAGGTTTCTGGGTAATTGGACATGGAACCGTTTTCATTTTTAAACCTAGTACTGGTCTATATACCATTCATCTTCAAATCATGTACAAGAAGTCCCACAAACAACTGCTCTATCTCAGCCACGCCCTTTATGGCAGGGGGATAGACTGCTGGTGGTTCGTGAACAATCCCTCGGGATCGACAGCAGCCTTGATCTGCTTAAGGCGCTCATAGTTGGCACCATAAAGACGCGAACTCCACTCCTCCTCGTTAAGCTCAGTATCAGCATAGTTGACAAATCCACGGAGGGCAGCTCCTCCCTTGACCAGAGAGTCCTCGAAAGGCTTGATGAGGGCCTTCATGTAAGCGGGGCCATCGTCGGGGTAGTTGTTGACGTCGACAGAGTTGGCCTCCCAGCGGATCAGCCAGAGGTTCTTTCCATGGGCGTATGAGGTGTCGCTGTCCTTGATGTTGCGGGAGACGCCGCCCCAGAGGTCGAGGAAGCCAGACTTTCGGAGATCGGTTCGGTTGAAGGAAAGGGTGGTGCTCTCGAAGAGGAGCTGGGCCTGCTCAAGAGTCAAGGGGTGGTCGGTGGTGGTGGTCAGGGCCTGAGTGTAGAAGGCTCGGCCACCTAGGCTTCCTCCAGTGGGCGAGTTCATGCCAGCGCCAGCAACGGCGACTTCGAGATCCCACCAGGGAAGAACAGTCTTGTTGAGAGAAAAGTCGGGGCTGATAGCCTTGAGCTCCTTCACAAGAGGGCTAACAACCTTGTCGAACTTGTTGGGGTTGCCATAGAAGTATCCGCTGCCGGTGTAAGGAGGAGCACTCAGACTCCAACGGAGAGCGAGCTCATCGGGGCAACTCTTTCCAGTAGCGAAGTTCTGGATGGCGACGAGAGCCTTGGCACCGGCCTCGGGGGTGACACTTCCAATACCAACGGTGAAGTTGATGGCCTTCTGGAACTCGGGCTTGTAGGTCTTGGTCGTCATAGACAGGATGATACCGTAAGAAGCACCGGCACCCTGGGCAGCCCAAAGAAGGTCGGATCCCTTGCCAGCCTTGACAATAGTGCCGTTGTACAGCATGTACTCAACCTCAACGATGCTATCCATAGGAGTGCCAAGGTGACGAGAAGTGGAACCGTAACCTCCTCCGATGCTCGAACCAGTGACACCAACGTGGGCACCGCGAACGTGGGGAATATGTCGGCCAGCAGTATCCCAAAGATACTTGAGAACAGGACCGACATGGGTACCACCACCAAAGGTCAAGAGCTTGCTCTTGGTGTTGTAGCTGACCTCATCAAAAGCACCCATGTTGATGACCAAGTTTCCGGGGTTGCCGAAGCCATTGCCCTGGAACGAGTGAGCAGGACCAAGAGCATTGGCCTTCACGGAAGACTTGCGAGCGCACTCGAGTGCGGCAGCAACCTCATCGCGGTTCTCGGGGAAAGCGATGCAAGCAGGATCGGGCTTGAGACGCTTCTGGAACTGGGTGGTCTCGGTAGCCCAGGTGCTATCGGATTCGACGATGCTGCGAACACCGGCAGCAGTCAGACAGCTGTTGAGCTCAGTGCCCTTGTTGGTATCTTGACCAACGGCGAGGGAAAGGAGTGACGCGACGACGAGGCGTCGAAGGGAGCGTGGAGCATCCATTTTTTAAAGATCAAAGAAGGATTGAAGACTAAGAAACCAAGTGGATGGGGTGATCGCGATGATCATCCCTCTTATAGTCGCTTTCGCATTACCCTTGTGTCCCAGGACACATCTCTAGTGAAACCTCGTGTCCCATCGCGCGGCAACTACGGAAGAACCTTTCCGTCGGTAATTGTCCCGTTCCAGCACTGCCGTTGCCGTGAGGAACTTGCATGACGGAAGAATAAAGTTATCAGATTATTAGCATGTTCCCTGTTTAAGTAGGTCCCCTGTCTAAGCCACACCTTATTTGGCAAGTCGGAACAGCTTGGGGCTACTCTATTGGTGCGCAAATGGGTCAATGCAACCTCTCTTTTCCTCATATGGAAGAGCTCTCGAATAAGCTTCACGGGATGACGTTTTGAATTAAGACGGAAGGACCCTTTAATCTCCGTGTGACCCGGTGCTGGGTCGGAGGAATCGACTCCGAACAAACATTCTTCTTTTTCTACCTGCTCGTTTAGTCTTGTGTAACTTGATCGAGCCGAGAGCCGGTTCGCTTACCCCCACGGTGCTTTATCATCAAGTCTTTGTGGGAGCCGAGGTACTTTACATCCCACGACACCTTTCTCACGCATTCTGGGTGAGAAATTGGGATTCTGCCAGCCTTGATCAATTAGCAGAATTATCCAAAGTGTTGAAACCGTCGACCAAAGGCCAAATAGGTGGTACGTAAGTCTGAGGCCAAGTTGAGGCTGTGTTTCTTAGGGTCGAACAAAAGCGGGGTCCGGGAAGTTCCTGTGAAGTGGGAACGAGGCCTGAAGAGTCCTTCCATCTTAAGATCGGTCTGTTATGAGATGAGCAAGGTAGGATTATGTGGATGAGCCGACAAGGAATGTAGCAAGTAGATCATTGCCTCGGTGGCGGAAACTGGGGGAAAAGGTTATTCTGAATCGGTAGCAGAAGTATTTATCCCAGCTTCGCGAAGACGAGATCAAGGTCTAGGGTAAGTCGGCGACAAAGTCAACTCCTAACACATTCGCATTATATCAACGACATTCATACGCGAGGCATGGTCTTCTAATACTAAGTAGGGAGAAGGCAGTGACTCCTAAGAGTAAAGTAGCTCTCACCCATGGAGCTTAATGCTGGCATGTATTAATGATTATATCCTTTATTCTCGTGGTTTTCGATTCGTCGGAGATAGATGCCCAGGATGGTTGGTTTTGGGAGAAGGGACAGGCAGACGTTTCCTGAAGATGACGGGTCGATTGTCGTAGGTGAGTATCTGGCAATACTAGGTGCCGAACAAATAATAAATTGGCGCCTGCCATTGGCTTCTTCCATCTCATTGGTGTCACTAGTAGTCTTTCCGCAACAGGATCAGATGTACGAACGACGACTAGCTTTGCTAAGACTATCACACCGTCATTTAATACGGTTGCAAGCCTTGCTAGATTGCGACCGTGTCGTTGAAGTTTAAGTACAAGCTTCAGTTATGTCAGAGTCTGTTGTTCCGTTAGGTTGCTCAGACGCCATCCTCACTCCGCTTCTTCAAGCTCTTTGGAAGAGGGCGCTGTCTTCGAAGGCGAGAGCTGCGTAACTCAGATTATAATATATAAGGGAAACAAAGAGGAATGATCTCCTATGTAAATAATAGGGCCTCCTCTCTCAACCACGTTCTTCTGGTTTAGTTATCCCATCGGTGGCCGGGCTTTAACTAGGTATGACAAATAACACATTTCTCTCTCAACGAACGTTTCGATAGCTATTCGGGTCGCCACTATCTCTAGGTTATCTTCGAGCTTCTGCTTCTGTGGCTTCTCCTGTTGCTATCATTCAATATCCGGGTGGCACTATTGCTTCTAGAGCCTGTTATGCTGTCATAGCGAGCATGGAACGACAGACCACTTGACAGGCGATAGCTATAGGATACCTGTCTAGAGCGGGATCCAGGGACGCATGTAGAGATAATATGTTGAGGGGGAGTGATAGGAATTGAATGGTGACGACGGGTTTAGAGAGGTGATGGGAACGCGCAACAAAAACATCCAGTCTAGCCGCATGAGAACGAGCCACTAAGCGTCCGCCGCTTACATCACTCGAATAAATAATTGAAATGGTCGGTAGAGGACTATTCCCTCCTCTGAAGAGGAAGGCCTTTGTTTTCCAAAAGAACAAGGCTCTTTCAACCCCATTTCCGACGCTTACTACTTTAAGACGCACATATTTAACATGTATACTCCGTACGAAATAACACCTCCTCCCTTATTAACCATACATAAGACTGTAAGTAGTCTTTCTCCCTGTTGAGTTGCTCTGAGCCCCCCCCTGGCCCCGTGCAGCCTTTTGACCAAGTAAGTAGTCTTTCATCGGGCAACGTTAAACATGGTCCAGTCGGCGAGTCTTGTGGCAATCGTAGTGTTGGTGCCCCGCGGGTTCCACGGATAGCTCTAAGGCCCGCGCTTTTCATCCATAGAGGTTATATGGTTAGCATAAAAATCAAGACGATCATCATGTTACGAAGAGGCCTTTTGATTACGATTGTCACATCCACTATCAATCACAAGGTCAATCAGAAACGAGAATCCGGAGTGATTACCAAAAATTGGATTAGATGTGCATTCAGGCAGCGCCAGGAGTGCTGCCCGACTGCCTGGGCTAACTCGCCTCAATTTACAATATATTACGCATCTCGAAATTAACTACTCAATCTTCACACCAGAAGCGGCAAGGGTGACGTAGAACAGCTTGGTCTGACCAGTAATGATCATGCGTCCCTTGCCAGCAAACTGAAAGTTGGCAGCAACAGCGCCCGTGTAGATCTTGCCGATCAGCTTGCCAGAGGGGTTCCAGACATGGACACCATCACCGCAGCCAGAGTAGACACGGCCGGCAGAGTCAGTGTGGACACCGTCGGGGATGAAGGAGGCAGTGTAGGCAAAGGTCTTGCGGTTACCCCAGGTGCCGTCACTGCTCACGTCGAAGGAGTAGACGGAGGCGGGAGCCGAGAGGTTGCGGCCATAGAAGCCGAGGGCGATACCGGTGTCGGTGACGTAGGCCTTCTTGCCATCGGGAGAGAAAGTGAGGCCTGATCGGGTTAGCAAGTCATATTCAGATAGCTCTGAGAGGGGGACTTACCGTTGGGCAGAGTAAAGTCATCGGCAGCCACGGCAACGGCACCAGTCTCAAAGTTGTAACGATAGACCTGGTTACGGAGACCGGGAGGAGGACGGAAGTCCTGAAGGAAGCCGTAGAGAGTGTCGGTGAAGTACAGCTCCTTGTTGCGAGGGTTGATGACAACGTCGTTGAGGGAGCTGAACTGACGGCCGAAGTAGTTGTTCAGAAGAACTTGGTGACTGTTAGTAGATGAACCGCGAGTGTGGATTTAAGATGCTCACCAGTGGTGTTGTAGGGAGGGTTGGGGTTCATCAGGTACAGAGCAGAGGTGATGTCATCACCCTGACCCTCTCCGGCAAAGACAATGTTGCCCTTGTAGTTGGTGCCACCTAGTATTGTTAGTTTGCACTTTTACCATGTATTACATAGGCACATACCATTGGGGTTGATGACCTGGGGGTTGGATGGGACAACCGTAACAGTCACCTCATCCAACTTGCCCTTGCGCACAGCCTCAGCCTCCTTGAGGGAGATCTTCTGGATGATGGAAGACTTGTTCAGACCAGTACCCGCAGCAGGGGCGCCGGCGTTCTGAACAAAGAAGACCTCATCCTTGGGAGAATGCCAGACCACAGCCTCGTGGAAGATGGGATCCGACTCAGACGTGGCGATGAGGGTCAACGACGGATCAGAGCCAATCACATCGAGAAACTCATCATCGTAGATGTGGAAAGGCTTCTCCAGGAGAGACTTCTCAGTCACACCAGGCCAAAGGAAGGTCTGTTTACTAGTAAGCAAGACTGTCTGAGGCTCAAATGGGGTACAAGGTAACATACGGTCGAATCATTGGCCTCGGCGGGAGGAAGAACATTCTCAAGAACGTTGAAGCTCTTCCAGTCAACAACCTGAGCCGTAGAAGGAACTTTTGCGGCAAGACCCAGTCCCGACTGGACGAGGGCTCCGAGGGCGACCACAGCAAACGAGGAAGACATGGCAAAAGTGTGTGTGGGATTGATTGCGGCTTGTGGCGTGAGGAGAAAGCTTGCCTCATGCAGGTTCGAGGCAGATGGCTTAAATACAAGAGGTAGAGGTTGCTGCGCGATTGTTGATCCTTACCTGTTTTAAAATTAATAGATCGGAGTTGGATATGGATTCATCCTAGTGTGCATCGATAATCATGCAAGGACCTTTCATCACGGATAGCAATAGGCGCACCAGACAAGGTTGATCTATGCAGGAACGGAGCATTCGGAGTTGACATTGTGGAGCTTTAGCTGGTCAAGCTTGAACTCAAGCTTACAGTACAGCCTGCCTATCGTTAAAGTTCAGGCCCCCCTGCACCGCTAATCATTCCCAAAAGTTCAGTCGTACGAGGTGACGATTTCGGGCCGGCGTTGGAGTGCTACGTCGCCGGGATGGCGTAAACGCTTCGGCTCCACAAGCGGCTTTGACAAGCGGCTCGGCGCGGGAGTCTGAGCTGCCGAGGCGATCTAGAGTTGCGTTAGAAGGTGCTGAGAGGGGTTAAGAGAAGATGGCTGCAAGGAACGAGATGATCCTAATGTGTAAGCAGTCCAATTGTCGAAAGAGTTCCGTATAACTTCTGAATACGCGGATGATCCTGTCAGAAGTCCTGAAAGAAATTATCACGATATCCCTTAATCACTACCGGTTCCATACTAGCCCGTACACGCTCCATTCGGAAGATGGCAGTCAAATACCCGTTAGTGCCGCCTGGGGTAAACAGGCAAACAGATGGATACCGACGGCTTCTCCGAAATGGGAACGGAGGGGGGGAAAAGTATAAAGAGCATGACGCTCGGGGCAACACTTTTGGAGTAGTTCTCCCCGGGATGATGAGCAGCGGGCTGTGGGGAGTCGATCCTCCTCGTGTCTGTGCTTCGCTTCTTGAACAGGTGGCCCCTGAGCTGAACTTTTGCAACATGCCGGTACCGAGCCAGGTTCATGGGAGTCTAGATGCGACGAGACTCGAGAGGAAAAAGAAATGAAAATTCGGAGTCCAGGGAACAGTCTGGAAGGTTTCCCTCGTGTCAACATGCAACACTTTCTTCCAACGGCCTAGCCTGTTGGCTTTAAAGTTCACACGCGCTTCCTGTGGCTGACGGACCCCTTGGAATAAAACAAAATGGGGAAAGGTGGAAACTCTAATTCAACCCACGACCGGGGGTTTCAACACCATGTATCAATTTAGGCGAACGATCTCCTCGTGTCGAGTTTCCATCAACAGCCTTAACAGGATTTTGTCTTCGGCCAATGTTGCCGGATCGTCGTGATGAACAATGTTCTGCGTGTCAAGTTGACACTGCCTATCAAATGGACGGCCCCTTGTTGGCCCTAAAATGTCGTCTCTGCTACTTCTGGGTCTGATCTCCCCTTCATCCCCGAACTCTCCGTCTTCCCGCCAACAGTCTTTACTCTCTATGCTCTATCCCTAACCAGGGGGACGACCAACTGTCCAACATGGCCGAGATTGATCTCAACACCAAGAATGGCGTCGTGGCCGTCGTCATCTGCGTCTTCCTCAGCATTGCCTACTACAACGTCCTCGAGCTCAACGTCCACATCCTCACGTCCTTCAAGAAACGCCGCGGTCTATACTTCTGGAGTTTTGTCATTGCGACATGGGGTATTGCCTTCAATGCTACTGGGTTTCTGTTCAGACACCTTGGCGTCGTGGCGCAGCCGCATGTCTATTCGACTCTTATCCTCATCGGCTGGTGTACAATGATTACGGGACAGTCAGTTGTGCTGTACTCGAGGCTGCATATTGTTATGCATAATCAGAAGCGGCTGCGGTTGGTTCTGTATATGATCATTGCCAATGCTACTTGGCTGCATCTGCCTATCATTGTCTTGGTCTATGGTTCTAACTCGGCGAACCCGGGTCCCTTTGTCAAGCCTTATGAGGTCTTTGAGAAGATCCAGTTGAGCGTGTTCTTCGTCCAAGAACTCATCATCTCTGGATTATACGTCTGGGAAACCACAAAGCGCCTCAATCTCGAAAAGAGCATCGGCAACACTCGAACGCGAACCGTTATGAACCATCTGATCTACGTCAACGTTGTCGTCATCCTTCTCGATATCACCATTCTCGCCCTCGAATTTGCGAACCTATATAGTATCCAAACCGCATGGAAGCCGCTCGTCTACAGCATCAAGCTCAAGCTCGAATTTAGTATCCTTAACCGCTTGGTTGAGCTGACCCGCGGTGGAAGAAATGGAAGTTCTTACACGCGCAGCCAGGGAGCTCATGATGTGGCGTTGGAGACCTTCAATGGCGAAAGGTCTAGGCATGTTACCGGGACAGATGGACAAACCGCTCCCGAGTATGAGGTTCGAGTCGGAAAGGGAGATCAAAATCACGGAGGAACGCATACCCACGGGCCCGATTCCTACATGAAGACGACCGAAATCACCGTCCACACTCATCGAAGGAGAAGTAATAGTGATCGGGATAGCGATAGTATTCGGGGGGCACCGGACAAGGCAAATGGTGACGCATCGTCTACATCTTCCGAAGTCCAGTTTGCAAGGTATTAGAACTGGCAACCATACCTAGCGGCGGTCCTCTCTTGTCTTGCTGTAGAATTTCTGTTATAATATCCAATGAATTTTTCTTCACAATCCGCAATATGTTGCCCCATTCATCCATAATGCAAGCCTCTTTGCTCTGCAAGGCTTTGAACCGGGCATGTCTACGAATATCCCTGTCCCCTTTGCTCGTGGTCTTTTCAGCCACACCATCACCAGGGTCTCCCGTTAGAGGCTTGGCAAAACGCCCAGCTTGTTTGTACTAAACAAGACTAAGAATGACACTAATCGCCCGGGACTGTGTTGTGAGCTGAAGAGAACCCCGGATCCGCGGTTCCCGCGGCCCAATGCCGACAGGTGTATTCAGATGCGACCAAGTCGGGTTCCAGGCTTGCAGCATCCGGTATTCTAGGGCCAACATAAGCTTCAGGGGAAATCAATAGCTTGAACTATCTTATAGCATCCAACACATCGTAGAGACTAGATTAATCAGCGGCATTAACATCACAACTTGACAGGGCCCATCCAGCGCTCCCGAGCGGCCGACAAGTCAAGGCTCGCTGCCTTCGTCCTCATAGCTGCCGCACGATGACGCATTTCATCCCTTAGCGGCTCCCAGTCTGCCACAAGCTTTCCATTTCGCTTCTTTACTTGTCCATCCACGATGACAGTATCAATATGCCCCACAGAAGCATTGAAGACCACAGCTCCGGTCGCACTCGCGACGGGACTGCTTTCAATATCATTGCATTTAATCATGACCACGTCTGCTTTCATCCCAACCACAAGAGACCCGACCAGGTCATCAATCCTCATAACTTCAGCTCCACCGATAGTTGCCATTCGCAAAACCTCGGAAGTCTTGCGCGACACAGTGACTGGCACACGCTTCTCATTCTCCACAGCACGCTGTGTCTGCAAAGCGAGTCTCATCTGCGCAATAAAGTCGTTTCCCTGGTTTGACGTAATGTCTATACCCAAACAGGCTCGGCAACCTCCGTCACGAGCTCTGAATGCAACAGGGAACCCCATACCCATCTGTAACTCGGTGTCGGGGGTGCTCACGACACCTGCTCCCGAAGCGCATATCTCGCGTATCTCGCTATCGGTGAATGAAGCCCCATGAGCAAAGACCAGATCGGACTTTAGTTCACCTGCGTCTGCAAGTTTTTGAACAGTCTGCTTGTGTTCGAGATCCATGGGGCCGTGAGCGACATGCATAGTGACAATACGAGCTCCAAGACCACGAGCTTCGGCAATCTCGCGGGCTGTATCGTCAAACTCTTGCACTTCAACCTCGTTTGGAGCAACTCCAAATGTCAAAAGTTGACGGCCTGGATGGTTGTCACCAAAATATTTCTCACGAACTCTTGCGGCATCAGCGAGTCGCTCCGAGTGCGAGAATTCGGGTGTTGTAGATGAAGCCTCAGAATCATCGGTCGGAGGATTCGCGTAAAATCCGTAACAAAATGTTCCACGAATACCGGCGTCTTTAAGCGCTTTTACAGCCGCATCGGCGTGATCTGGAGAATTGATGATGTGGCAGTGATCCAGCACTGAAGTGACGCCGTTGTTGAGCAGGCTCAACGCTCCGACGTATGTAGACAAGTAAACATCCTCAGGAGTGAAGAGGCTACCGTACACACTTCGCATGCTAATCATGTAATCGAGCAACGACCAATCTGTAGCCACACCTCGGAGCATCTGCTGCCACATGTGATGGTGGCCATCGACAAAGCCTGGGATGACAATTGAGTCGGTTCCATCAATGACTTCCCCCGCCAACCCCTCTGGCTGAGAGAGATTCTTGCCGAGGGCGGCGATACGGTCTCCTTGAATGAGAATGTCGGAATGTTCGAGAATATCCTCCTCAGAGTTGACGGTGATGATAGTTGCTCCCTTGATAAGAATAAAGTCTCCTTGTCCGGAAGCTCGGGAAGTGGTCGTCTCGGTGGATGATGTCATGATGCCGGATGAGAAGCAATGCTTGGATTTTCAGGAACTCAATACCTGGAGCTGTGGTCGAGTTATATAGATAATAACCCTACCTCAGATTGTCGTCAAAAGAAGCAAACTAGGCTCACGTCATCTTCTGGGGATCGAATCGGACGGTGTCAGTTGGGTTTAACGCTGACGCCGAGCTACAAGTAATGGTAACGTGATGACGATTCTTGCCTTGCTTGGCATAGAGGCATGTAAGCCCAATGCAACCGTAACGTTGGATCCGAGACTGAGTCCGAGGGCATTTGAACATACTTTAACTGTAATGGGTTCGATATCGCGATCCGTGTGGTGCTTTGCCTTCAGCTCTGTCCGTTAGCGGCATCTTACCCTGTGCCACCGCAATTGTCACCGCCGCGGCCATCGTTCTGGCGAATTAAGGAACCCGTCCTTCAACGATTAGTCAGCTTCCGTAGCTCAGTTGGTTAGAGCGTCGTACTAATACTCCATCAGAGTGTCAGTAATGCGAAGGCCTCTGGTTCAAGCCCAGGCGGAAGCAGTGCTTGTCCATTAATCTTTTTGATGGTATTTTGAGCCGTTCTTTTTATACAAAATGCCCTTAGATCCTCTAGTCTGCATTCTTTTTGGACTTAAGCTACCATAAAAAAATACAAGCCCGAGGTCCCTCAAGTCTATGGTAAACTTAGTGATGGTGCCAAGTCGACACGCTTTGTGCAACATGCCTTATGATTGTGACACAGAAATTTGATTGAACTATTATCGTGGTTTATTAAAGTGGCATTCTGCGTTCTCATTCCGTTTTGTTTCTGCATCAAGAGCCTACCTCCCAGCGACATTTTGACTCCAATATGGATGCATGACACATACACTTTTACTAAAGTTCTACCATGCATATCATCACCGTGACCTTACAATCAAGCTTTTGCAGCAGGCCGAAGAGTCATCGACCGAAAGTCTACTCTCAAGAGTGCTATAAAATGATCCGTCCTACCCTTCCATGTCACCCGAGTAAACTTCAACCCCTCATGCACACATATCACGTCTACTGAGTCGTACAAACACACTTACGCCGCCTTTTTCTCTCATCTATTAAGGCCTGACCGAGTCATATCAAGATGCCAGAGTCTTTTCATCACTTCCCTCAGCTCCCATTCGAATTGAGACAGCTGATTTGGACTTTTACTCTCCGACCCAGAAAGCCAGGAGTCCATTTTTTCGGAATATGTTATGGCACCAACAAAACGGAAGACGACATTAAACCATGCAATAATTATGCCAGGCCACTCCTTGTCTCCAATACATGGATGCAACTCATAGCTCCAGCGCCACGTCCCCATCCACCTACTATTGCTATGCACGAGCCGTCTTGGACGGCAAACAATCCATCTAGCTACCTTGTTGACGGAGGTCTCTGGACAGCGTGTAAGGAGTCTAGAGCTGTCATTGAGCAGGAGTACGAGAGCAAGCGTTGGCGTGCCTTCACAAATGGTCGCAAAAGAGACAATAATTTCCAAATGCGGTTGTACGACTTCCCCGACGACTCACTCCCCGAGGAGCAAAGAATGTCGTCAATGGGCTATTTCCTCAATAATGGCTCCCCGCATTATTTCACAGTTCTTCCGGAGATGGACCTGATCTTCATCCAGGCCAAAGATCCAAAGTCAATTTTGTCTCACTGTCGCAGTTTTGATCATAGCCATGGACTTTGGTCGCCGAATGTTGGACTTGCTGGACCAAGGAATGTTGCCATTGAATTCGATCCGGAATGGTGGGCCAGCATCAAGAGAGACGAGCGAGACGAGCAAGGCCTGGTCAAGGTGGTAGCTGAGTTCGCTCTCACATCCATCTTGTCCCGCCACATCATAACTATTTGGATCGTGGACTATAGCTTGAAAAGGCGGAAGACAAGTTCTCAGGTTACAGACAAAGAGACGGAAAGGATGATCTTTGAAGGGGCAGATCGTCGATTTATCGAAGTGGCCGATGGCTGGCACGACGATTTGACGGACATTCACGACGATTTTGAGACTGACTCCGACTGCCTCGAATTCTACAAGGTTGTAGAAGACGCTTCTAGGGAGTTGCAGGAGCATCCTCATTCAGCCGATGAGACTCTTTTCTACGGTAGGGCGTGTTTTGGCGTTCTAGCGTGCGAATTCTTTTGAAGTGGGAATATCATAACGCGATGGTGCTCTGATCAGACTGATGAAAGGAGATTGTTGATTTTCAATTACGAAATAGAAATAAGATGATATTCTATCATCATCATCAAGAAGAAAGCCTTGTCCGTGACTAAAACAGGGAGCATGTGAATGCAAAAAGAAGAAAAAAACGAGCTAGGGACCCTTTTTGTGTTGACTTGTAAAAGCCAAAAGCCAGACAAAGTCCGTATTCATTGAGTAACTCATCCAGACAAAAAGCTCAGAAGCCGACATCGTTGATCAAGTTCAGATTCTTCAAAGTCCTGCTGAGGTCTTTAGTAGTGCTTGACGGAGCATCCACGTTCCAAGCTTAAACTTCAACGGGATTACAACCATGATACGTGAGTAAAGATACCATTATAGCCAGCTGGACACATTCTGTGCCCGATTTTGCTCGTTGCCTTTCACCGAGTTATGGTATCTACCAGACAAACCAAAGTTTCTTTGTGAAGAGTTTCAACATGGTGTATGTAGGAGGATCATCGTTCCTCTAATAACAAAAATCCGGCTTTAAAACGGACGTCTTTCCCTGGCTAATACTGATGTAATTCTCAAGGAATGACACTGGTGGCGTTCTGGAGCCCTTCCTTCAGCGCTTCCGTTGATAAAGGATCCCCAGTACGGCACTATCTCATCCTTGTAACTTGCCTAGTTCAATACCCTATACCACCTACCAGACGTGGTTAAAAGAATCCTTTATTTTATTTTAGGTGATCTTGATCACTTCTTTAAGAGTCGAATTGGGTCCCGTTCGCACAAGCTCCAAGAACTGTGCCAAATGAATACGGCTCAGGAAACAGGGTCAGGTATTTAGTCTCTAGAAAAGTGAGCGGCAATCGGGAAAGCTTGGTGAGCCTCCTTAAAAATTGGGCTCTGTACTCAGCGTTCGGTGTAGTTAGGATCATTGGGATTCTTCAAAGACCCTGTGCATGCTTGCTCCGTCCTATTGAGGATTCCAAGCCAGCATCAGTTGACAAGTGATGATTTGACAGTCGATCGATAACCAGTTCTGAGAGTTCGCCTAATTCCGGCTCCATTTAGGTTGTCACTTTAGAGCACGGCATATGGCAAGGCATCCTAGGAAACAGCTTATATGACCGGGGTTCTATTGCAGAATAGCTCTGAAGTGGGTGTTTCAGAGTATACCTAGTAAGACGGATAAACACGAGCACGTGTAACGCAGATCACGAGATTTCTCTAATGTCATTCGCGAACGCAAGATTAAACTAGAAGGTTAATGGCATTCTTTGTCTGTACATTAGCTCATTTAACAATCCATCAACAATTAACGTTGATCCTTGGAACGAAGCCCCCCTGAGAGACGAACTCGAGTCAGCACTTAAGTCGATTAAGTGACCGATAGTATGGGATGACTTTGAACCGTACCTCGGCCAATAACAAGCGAGGCACTGGTTCGAAAGAGGCAATCGGCTGTACCCTGGCAGCTGAAGGATCAGCCTTGTCGCCCGGCCCGTAGTAGAAGGATCTTTTTTGGGGATCCTTGGAGCCATGTTCCCGAATCCTTCAGACCTTAATCAAATCCTCTACGCATAGGCGCTTAGGAATCGGAGGCACGGGGATATGCTCCAAGAGTTCTATTCGCTTGTACGTATAGTAGAACCAGTTTGATGGCCTTCTTATCTTGAGATCCAAAGAAAGTTGCTTATTGGATAGCATACGCATCAACGGCTGCTATTGTGACTTTAGAGCCGTGCTAAGGGGTATAAAGAGAAACAATACCCATCTACCAGTCAACCACCATCACCAACACTTCACTTCGCATCAATTCCATTCATTCAACTTTTATACACTCCTTACAAGCATTCGTTACAATGAAGGTTTCTTCATCTTTCACTCGTTACGCGCCTCTCCTCGCCGCCACCAACGGCTTAGTCCTTGGTGCCCCCAGCGGCAACGGGAAAGTCCGTCGACAGGACCTCTCTGACCCTGCCAACGCTGACTGCACCGGCCTCGGTGACTTCATTGACAGTCAGGTGACTGTCGGTAACGACAATGGCGGCGTTTACACTTGCGTCGGTGGCTGGAGCCACGGAGCTTTCCCCACGGAGATCGAAGCTCGCGCAGACGAGAACATGCTTCGCTGGATCCGTGTTCGCTTCACTGACGGCTCTGAGCGTGAGGTCGGTACCAAGCCCGACCTTGACTGGCACAAGCGAGAGGGCAAGGTCATCTGGGATCCCTGGGTAGACACCTTCTCTCAGTTCAGCATGTACGACCACGGTTGGGGTGGTGGTCTTGGCCGTCTGGTTTTCCGTCTCAACTCTTGTCCTCGTGACAACTGTGAGGGAGATGCTGGTGGTTGGGTACCCGATGCGGCTCAGTTTGATGTTCCTCACGGCATCGACGGAAGTGGAATGCTTCTTGGCTTCTCTGTCAAGCATGGTGACGGAATTGACTCCATGACTCCCATCTTTTCCAAGACGGCTGTTGATAGGGTCATTCTCAAGGACCCCGAGTTCGACCCCACCTTTGAACAGCTCAACGAGAAGCCTTTCTCGTAAGTTAGACCTTATTTGCCTTTTTCACATTTACTAACTTACCCCGACAGCGAGAGAATGATTGATGCCGTCCAGGTAACTCATGTCCTCGACAACAGAAAGTCTGAGAGCGAGGCCAACGTGTGGATTGATTCTTCCATTGCCACTGAGAGGCAGCACAAGATTAGCGAGGTCAAGGAGGAAGGCTCTGAGCACGGTGGAGAGGTCGGTCTTACCGCGAAGGGCGAGGTTTCCTGGAAGGCTGGTGTCCCTGGCTGGGCTTCTGGTGGTAGCAAGGCTGGCCTGGAGGCTTCGGGCAAGTATGTCGGCAAGAAGGTTGAGAAGAAGATTGTTGGTGAGGAGAATACCAGCATCATCAAGGTAAGTAATTATAAGGATGTTATTATGAAACCCTATGCTAATACCCCCAACAGGAGACTGTTCGCTTCCGTGTCAACCATTTGGTTCCTGGTGGAGGCATGGTCCGATGTATGACCACAGTTCTCCAGAGCCGAGCCAACCTTCGCTTTCGAGCCACGGTAAGTTCAACCCTTTATACTCCTCCATCACAGGAGACCTGCTAATCGATCACTCTTCTGTAGCTCGAGAACAAGTTCAAGGACGGCACTTCTTACGAATACAAAGTCACCGGTCTCCTGGAAGATGCTGACCACTCCGAAGCCTGGACCGAATGCGAGGACGTCAAGCCTGAGGACGTTGGTGGAGTCGAGATTCCCGCCACTGACAACCACCAAGTCGTCGACGGCGATGGTGGTGACCAGACTGAAGACAGCCCAGGTCTTGTTGTTCCTGGCGCCATCACTGAGTCTGGAGTGTACTGTCCCGATGGTACCAAGGTTAGCGACACTGAGATGTCTGATGAGGAGTACAACGCTGCTTGCCCTATTTAGACAGTCGCATCAGAGTTTGGAGATGTAGAGGTGGGGGTTCGGGTTCCTTCTTCACTGCTCTTGTGGCACTTTTTTTTTTGGCTTTCTATTCTTCTTCTTCATTGTTTTTTATTTCATTTTTCTTTTCAAATTTCTTCTTGCGGCAGAGGGTTAGCTGTGGTGGGCCACGATGGGCGTCTGGGTTGAAACATATAATCCACTAACAGGCACTCCGAGTCGTATTCTTAGATCATATCGAAAACTAGATCTCTTTTAAGATATTCATTGATGCTCACCAGATTCAATCTGCTTCCTCAATCTTATAGACAAGATATTTTGGCCGCTGAAATCCGCCCTCACCCTTATGTTCAATGAATTCATCTGACTCCCCATCCTTTCTAGAATAGGTAGGTCAATAGACCAACTAACGTTAGGTAGCACTTCGGTGATCGGCGCTCGGTACTCGGCGCTCGGCACTCGCTTCACTAGTCGACCTCATTCTCTCCTCCGGATAGTCCGAAATTTTTCATCACCATCCCCTACTTCCTCTCAAACACTCTGCAGTTGCCCAGAGTATTTCATCAGTAGATGCTACAGAGTGAATTACTTCCTTGCCTTCAATACGGTTCACACCCCCACTCCGGCCAACCCTCCTCATCTATCCGACCTATCCCAATATCAGCACCCAACCGCTCTTGTTCTTCAAAATGGCTGACGTTTCGATTGAGTTCATCTCGACCGGCAAGGTCAAAATGAGAGAACCAATGAGCGGACAACCCATTACCAATAAGAACACCACACTACGTCTCCTCCGTTCCTTCACAGGAGAGTGGACACCTTGGATGCCCATCGGCGTCTTCCTCATTAAACATCCCGACGGACCCATCTTAATCGACACCGGAGCCTCGCCTCAATGCATGGAGCCCGGCTATTTCCCATACTTAAGCTACCTTACTACGGTTCTCAGCAGACTTGAATTGGAACCTGAGGACGGCGTTGTGAGCCAGATGGAAAAGCTCGGTGTGCGCCCAACAGACCTACAGGCTGTGGTTCTCACACATTTGCATCACGATCATGCTGGTGGCCTGAAGGAAATCGTTGAGGCTGCGCCGGATGTGCCTGTCTACATCAGCACTGCCCATTGGGAAGCATTTGGGAAGCACCCTACTTATGCTGCCGTGCAAGGCTGTGCTTCTAACCACTGGCCAAAGGAGTTCAACTTGAAGTTGCTGAAATTCGAAGGAGGGCCTATCGGGCCATGGAGTCAGTCAGAGCCCATCACAACCGACGGCGCGGTTATCGCAGTAGAGACGCCAGGGCACGTTCCGGGGCACATCTCTGTAATTGTCAAAGGCAGTACCTCAGATACAGATGAAGCCGAGAAGTACTTTATCACAGGCGATGCTACTTACAGTCTGGAGTTGCTGGAAAGAGGGGAGCCAGATGGCATTAATCAAGATCCAATGGCTGCGTTCAAGAGCTTGCAGCTCATCAAGGAGTTTTCAAGGCAGGAAAAGGTTGTCCTGCTGGCTAGCCATGATGTGAATACGGCTGCTAGATTGCGACTGAAGGAGGTATACCACCCAAAGGAGGAGTGAAGTTATCAAAACCGAGTGGCAGGGAACATGGAATATTATTTTATCCTACGTACCATTTTAAACTGCCTTATACTTCAGTATCTGGAACTTTTCAACCATCACTGTGTGTGCATCGACACTAGCTGCTTCGTCCACCAAAGTCATGTTTCGCCCGAGCCGCCAGATCCGCATCCTCCAGTATCCTAATCGCCATCATCGCCATGCCTTTTCCAGCCTTTACAGCTTCTTTATGAGCTTCAATAGTGCCGGCCGCATCTGCAAAACCCCGATTATGGCACGGGACTCCGGAGGCCGTGGGAATGGCGAATATGCCATGAAAGCTAGGGACAACGTGTGAGACGTTGCCTTTATTCACGCTGTCAGCCACGACCTTTGATGCTGGAGAAAGCTAGGGACACTTACCCATGTCTGTTCCTGCTGATGAGGGCTTATCATCCTCATACAGAACATCCCTAGCCAGTAATGCCATCTCACTGACATAAGTCTTGGAGAGGGCTTCGTTCACTCGCAACTCTTTATAAGGTACCGCCCTTGGTCAAGTTAGTCGTGTGAATTAATAACATGAGACCCTTACCAGCACATACCTTGTGATTTTCACGGTGCACCCAGTCGCTTTAGCCGCGCCGTTTGCGCAAGCTTCCACTCTTTCGCACAAGGTGCCGACTTCGCTACTAGAGTAGCTTCTCACACCCCAGGCCATCCTCGTATAATCCGGGATGATATTTGGGACCTTTCCTCCCTCTTCTATGACACCCTGTACCCTCTGATGGGGTTGAATCTGCTGTCGAAGCATAGACACTGTTGTGTATGTCCCGACAGCAGCATCTAAGGCATTTATGCCGTTCCAAGGCTCTTGTCCGGCGTGGGCATTTTTCCCAAAGAATTCCATACCAAGACGTCGAGATGACAGAGTCCGGAATGCCGCAACACCAGCTTTGCCGTCTTTGATCGAATGGGCCGGCATTGCGTGACACATGACCGCCGCAGATATGTCCTCGGAAAAGGCACCAGCGTCAATGAGCTTAACCTTACCGCCTCCTCCCTCCTCAGCAGGCGTACCAAGAATTCGGACGCGGCCGGCAATTCCCAGTGCAAGTAGAGTGTTGGCAGCTCCGAGAAACCCGGCGATGGAAGCGGTTGCGATGAGGTTGTGACCGCATCCGTGGCCTATGTCGGGAAGGGCATCGTACTCGGCGCAGAAGATGACGAGCCGGCCACCAGAGCCTGCCTCTGCCACAAAGGACGTATCCAAGCCGTATGCATGGCGTTGGACCTTGAATCCTTGGGACTCGAGGAAGTCTGATATAGTGTCATGGGCAAAGACCTCTTGGTAGCAGAGCTCGGGGTGGGAATGGATGCCATTGTTGACTGCGAGGAGGGGCTTGTCAATGGCGTCTATAGTAGAAGCAACAGCTCGCCTAGCCATTTGTAGAGACTGCTCTGCCTTGTGCTTAGACGAGGGCTCAACATGGGGCTTTTGCTGGACAAGTGTGGCGGTCATGTTGATAATGGGACAAGGGTGACAAGGGGTAAAGGGGGACAACCAAGATAGTTAGTCTGGCAAACCTGTTCGCTCAGCGGGTGCAGAGAGCATCTTTTGTAGTACGATTACATGATTATGTGAGCGAGCTCAACTTCTCTATAGGTACATCAGCAGGCGCATTTCGATATCCGGTTCCTCCGAGATCGCCCTTTGAAACGTAAATAAATAAACCAAGATAATCAAGAGTCAACGATTTAGCCGCTCCCTAGTGGAGCCCGAACTGTAGATGGATGGATGCTCTACTAACTCACAGGAAAAATAGCCGATAGCCGACAATCGCTAGCCGCTAATCTCCTCTAGCCTAGCCCTCACTGTTGGTCTTGCACCACCAGGGTTTCCCCCGCAATCATGTCAGAATGAGTTGGGACCCATTAAGAGATGATAAGCTGGGGTAATAAAGTTGTTTGTTATCATTCGTCACTGATCTCGTATGAAGGCACTTATATATGGAAGACTGATCCCAGTCTCAGGGGCATAATTTTCAACTCTCAACCGATCCTTGCTGCCTCCGTTGAATCCGCTGTCCACCTTGTTATAATGTCCGAATCACACACCAAAAAGACACAGTCTGGAGACGGCGATGCTGCTGTTTCGGTCAATGTTGGCGCAATGGAGAAAGAGATGATGGACGACACCTCTGTCCCAGCTCTCTCTGCAGAGGAAGATGCCCAAATCCTCCGAAAGATTGATCTCTAGTTCGTATTGACGGCCTCTCTATTGACCCCTAGTCATGCTAACGGTTTCAGTCTCATCCCTATCTTTCTCTTCTCGTACCTCTTCCAGACCCTTGACAAGCAGGCACTTGGTTTCTCTGCTATCATGGGATTGGAGGAGGACCTGAATCTCTCGGGAAGTCAATATTCTTGGGCAAGTAGTATCTACTACTTTGGGTACCTGGCATTCTCGTACCCTGCGTCGTATCTCATTGTGAAGTTGCCCTTGGGCAAGCTCATTGCCAGTGCCTGGTATGTGCTTGCCAAAACTTCAAGTGTCAAGTCACGGAACTAACTAATATCGCTTCTCAAGTACCATGTGGGGTGCTGTCCTCATCGCCTCTGCGGGCTCCTTCAACGCCAGCGGACTGCTCGCCGCCCGATTCTTCCTTGGAGTAGCAGAAGCCTCGATCGCCCCAGGCCTTGCCACCATGGTTTCCATGTGGTACAAGAAGTCCGAACAACCCCTCCGACACGGAGTATGGTTCATGGGAAATGTCATGGCCGGGTTCTTCTCTTCGCTGCTCTCCTACGCAATCAGCTTCATCAAAGCCGACATTTCTCCCTGGCAGGTATACATTATTCTTCCCTAACATCTATCCGCCGCTTGTGTCCTAACAATCTACATAATAGATCTTGTTCATCATTTTCGGATCAGTCACTATGCTTTGGGGCCTTTGTCTCCTATGGCTCATCCCCGATCACCCAACCACCGCTCCTTTCCTTTCTCCTACGCAACGCGAAAAGGCCGTCATTCGAGTTGCCACAAACATGACGAGCGTCAAAAATGACGCCTTCAAGATGTACCAGCTGCTAGAGGGCCTCGCTGACATCAAGATGTGGCTGCTAGTCCTCATCATGTTGTCGTCCAACTTGGCTGATGGCCTTCAAAGCGTAAGACCCATTTACCCATTGAGCGTCCAGTACGTTTCTTGAGGCTGACAACGACGATACAGTTCCAATCAATCATCCTTAAAGGATTCGGCTTCTCCAAGGTTCACACATACCTCATACAAATGATCTCGACAGCCTTCCAGGCTCTGGCTGTTATCATCACCACGGTGGGCAGCACGTACATCAAGAACTCTCGGACTTATTTCATGGTGGCAATCTACGCGGTTGGAATTGCAGGAGCCGTTATGGTCCAGAAGATAGACTCTGAGCATGTCTGGGCCCGATTCTTTGGCTTTTGTCTTTGTGTCAGCTTCGTGGGTAATTTCCCCATGGTCTTTGCCATGTCGACTGCCAATTTTGCTGGTTTTACAAAGAAAGCAACTGTCAACGCCGCTGTAAGTCGCTATGCCATAATTTTCCCGTCCTTCTTCTTTCCTCCTCTACATTCTGCTAACCTCTTTGGCCTAACAGATCTTCATTGCTTATTGCGCTGCCAACATTGCATCTCCCCAGCTGTTCAAGGCCAGTGAGGCGCCCACCTACGAAAGCGGTTTCACAGCCTGCATCATTTGTCTGAGTGCTGCAGCCTTTCTGAGCGGTGTTCTCCGTTTTTATCTCATCTGGGAGAACAAGAAGCGGGATCAACTCTACGGAGTTCCAGAGAACAATCCCGAAGAAGTGGATCTGGCTCAAAACTTGGCGGATAAGACCGATGCTGAACTTCCCGAGTTCCGCTATTCCATCTAAGTTGGATCCAATCACGAGCCGAGTGTCAAACCTGGATGTCTTAAACCAGTCTTCTGTTAGTTGGACTAGCTTCTTCGTTGACAGGTCCACATTGTAGAGTTAGGTAGTTGGTAAAAGTACGATCCATAATACGATCAATGACACAGAGGAGACTACGGGAAATGACGATAACACGTCCTTAATCGATGCTTCTCTGAACTATTCAATTAACTTCTTGAAAGCTCAGATATCCTTGTAATAAAAAGCGAACAACAACCCAGCCAGAGTTGCAGTAGTGTGTATGCTGCACCTTCCATGATGGACAAAGAGTCGCGAGTTTTGAACTGAGAATTTAATCCCTGGATATGCTCTTAGAAGTGGACAAGCCCTTACAACGTCATTGACGGCTGTGAGAGACGTCGGTTGCCCAATAAAGCACAGATACCGTTCCTCGGAATCGAGAAGTGCCCCCGAGATTGTTCTTTGGGGTCAAGCAGATTAACCCCGCAATCCATGTCTATTCCCGACGTTAGTTGCCGTGAGGTTCGGCGAACTAAGATTAACCTAGCGGCACCGTTCTCCAATCATTTGGGCCTCTTATCGATGAATTCTAACCAGAAATAGAAAGCCGCCCCCTAGATAAGATAGAACTGGTTGCCGACAGAGCCGCTGGTCGGCTATCTTTGCCCACCGGCACCTGTTCCGTCTGCTTGATTCATCAGCATCTTCCCTCACTCTGACTCAATCTTCAGCACAATTCGACAAAATGGAGTCAGATATACCCAGCATTGCGTCTGACGGGTCTCGTGCTCTCTTGAAGCATGTTCCAGCTCCCCGAAGCAAGCCCCGATCTCGGAACGGATGTTGGACATGTCGTGGCAAAGCCGCAAAGAAGCGTTGCGACGAGACACGCCCCATCTGCGGGAGATGCGCCCGGCTTGGCCTCTTTTGTGACTATCGCCCAAGACCGCGGAAGTCAAAGGCATCCAGATCATCGTCAGGCCGATCCGTGACACTGAGACAGCCGAGTACTCTTTCCCCCACAACCAGTTTGGCTCCTCCTACCGAAGCCCCCTGCTCGCTCTCCCTGGCCCAACCTGACCATGAAGCTATTCGCTATTTCCGGACGGCATTTGCCAGTCTTCACCACACCAAGAATAAGGGATACTCATGCATCTCCATCATGTTCAACCTTGCACAAGATGACCCGATGGTCATGCACATGGCACTAGCTCTCAGCTTTGGGGACATGGACCTCAGACGTCCTACATCATCCCCGGAATCCAGCCAGAGACCAGCCTATCACTACTCGTCTGCCTTGCGCCTCTTAGCCGATGCTGTCGGTCGTGAAGAGGAATGCGAAGACTTTGATTCCCTTCTCACGACTCTATGGCTCATGATCCTATATGAGCAACAGTTTGGACACTCGCAGAGTCAAGGCTGCTCTAACCATCTCAAAGGGGCAGCTTCCCTTCTCCAGCACCGCATGAAGAAGTTTCTCCAATTTCCAGCTCCCGATCATGATGAGGATACTCCAAGCTGTGCTCTGACACGGAAATCTGGCTTAGATACAAGGCCAATGCTTTCCTTATACTCAGCTCGCATGTTGGTATGGATTTCTGGCTCCGACGCGGCCGCAGCTTCGACAGGAGGAGGTGGACACTTCAACCGGACCTTGATGGCTCTGTTATCTGAAGCACAAACTGATGATAGCGACACTAATCTCAATGATCCTTTTGGACCCCCTCCACTCTCTCCCCTGCAAAGTTACATGCGCATGCACCGTTACTCGAACCCATTATACCGTGTCGCCTGGGGCCATACATATCCTCAAGCCGAACTATTGGATGATCTTCAAAATCGCAACATTTACAACCTCTTGACCGTCTGCAACCTGCTGCGCTTCATGGTGGCCGAACTGGCCTCCATCTCCGACATTTCATCAGACGAGTTTCAACAGCAGGCAGCAAGCGTTTCTGTCGCTATCAGGAACGCCAATTACACCTATGCAGAGCTATTAGAAGTTTCTCGCGAGTTATGCACAGAAACGGATCATAGTCAAAGACTCGTCGCAAATATCCGATACATCGTTCCCACCTTCTATGCGATACAACTCGAATTTCTTCGCATCACGCAACCAACCTCACCGCTTGGGCAAGGATCGAGACAGCGATTCCTTCTTGCAGAAATCATAAGGCTTGCATTCCAGCTGCGTAGTCACTGGGGTGATGATGGGTTGAGAAAGATTGCGTGGCCACTCTTTTTAGCTGGGCTGGAGACGGATGATCTACTCCATCGCGAATGGATACTTGAGAGGTTTCAAAAGATGGGTGAGATGGGGGAACATCTGAAACGAGCTTTTCTTTTCCTTAAGGACGCTATAGCTCTTCAACAGAATACTGGCCGGAGAGTCGATATAAGAGATATGATGAAGGGGTACCCCATGTTTGTTCTGAATTAGGTTATTGCATACGTCGAAAATAGGCGGCTTAACTTGGCCACGAAATTAGATCGTAATGCTTCAAAATATGCAAAGCAGCACCTTGGTGCTCCTCAATATTAGCTACAAGTTACCACATCACATAGGTAGCTTGAGAGAGCAATTGGAAGAGGTGGTGCCTGTCAGGATGCTCACTAACTCAGGCGGGCTATATTCTCCTGAAGAGCCTCACTCGCAAAACCGTATGACAAATGAAATCGCGATATTCAAGGACACAGGTGCTACAGTGAGGTTGAATCCATGGTTATCAATATTGCCGGACAGAAATCCCTCCTAGACAAGTCGCCATTATCCATAGAACGAAGTAGAGTAGTAAAAAGGCAGGTTTTAGTTAATAATGTATCATTTATGCATAAACTCCCCTTTAGCATTTTAAAGAACCACATTTTCACCACTGGCCTTACGAGGGGTGGCGATCTCGCCCTCACCATCATCAGCACCAGTCAGTCGAGCAACAAGCAGGGTGTAGTAGTCTACATTACAGTCAGTCAATACTTGAGAGACAACCCAGTCATAGACGTACTGCTGGCATCGTCAATCTCAGCTTGAGTACTACCACCCTTGTGAGCGGGCGCAATCACCTCCTTGTGTACCAAACGGATGTGCACTTTCAGATTCTGGTACCCAGAAAACAAGCCATTCTAGTTAATTACATGTTAAATCTTTGCTGCCATGTACTTATTAGAAGTACTCACCTTGCTACAGAGCTGGTTGCCATCGCCTCCACGATGAGGCATGCGGCAGAAGCGCTCACCTAGGGGAAGAAGAATTCTACCCTGCTCCTATGCGAAACCGTCATTCCAGGGCTCTTCGGGTCGCAGATAGCCTTATAAATCTTACATCTCGTTCAAAAGGTCTCAGCCCAGACCAGCGTTTAACGGTTCCCGGGTTCCCTGGCTCGCCTTCCAGGTAGCGCTGGTAGGCGGGACTGTCGTGGAGAGCGAGACCTGCTACGCGAGGCATGATGGGCCAATGGGTTGATGGTAGGTTGATCTTTTAGCGATTTTTCGGATGAAAATATTTTCGAAGGATTTAATGCATTAATGAGGTCCAAGAATGAAAGAAGTCAGAGTTAACCTGTGGTGGAAGTGGTGTAAGTCGTTTTTATATGATCCCAGGTTATCCTATGCATTCATTGGTTCGTGATGCCTGGCCAATCAAGGTCAGCAAAAGGTGGGCCCTGCGGTCAAGGCGTTGTCCCCATTCGCAAAAGTGAGCTACCCTACATTTCTCATTAACTTCATGAGGTTATTCACACAACTCAATACTGACTGGCTCATTACACAATATCAAGAGTTTCGCATCTAGCTCATATATTTAAATCTCCCAGTAAAAGTCTCTGAACAAAGTATTTTGCTGGGCTCTGGGGTGCCTGGCCGCTTAGCTCATGCAGTTCTGCTTTGCTTTTCTTTTTGTTCTCAAATACTTTTCCCTCCCAAACCACCAGATATGACGTCACCACCCATAGATGAACGGTACCAAAGAAGAGAGAGAGGAGTGGATGAAAACACAAAGAGGGCTATTCATGCGTAGTTATCTATTCTATTTAGCCTTGAAACTACTGATCCCATGCCATGCGGGGGGAGTCTACGGTTTAAGGAGAAATGTGTGGCTCATGTCTGTGGCTGAGTTTAGGTCGTCGTTGTACCGGGCCCCGCTGCTAGATAGAGTTCTATCTGACTTAGCCGAAGGCTTAGTGCAATACTGTTTTTGTACTATCGCGTAAAAAGAAGGGCTCAAATACTGGCCGATTGGCTTAAGCTACCTTGGCACCACAGGGCACAGCCTACTGGCAAACAAGATCACATGACCACCTCTCTTCCCCTGGTGGGCAAGCACACGTGATCACCGGCCTTGCGCTTGTGGATTTGGCATAATTATACAATTTCATAAAAAGGGGGCACATATCTCATCTTTTCGCATTGAAACGTTGTTTCTGTAACGCACACTGCACAATAATTGATCTGAAATGATTTATCTGAAATATAAACGAGTGCAAGTTAACGGGTCACTTATTAAGAAGTTCTAACTATCTAAGGCGGCGACTTTTACCATCGATCTATTATTCCGGGTCATTAAGTTGCGGAGGACGTTCTTTGCTGAACCATCAATGACAGCATAAGTGATGTGTATTGAAACCAGATTAGAAGCATGATTTCTCCCCATTCTGAACTACGGAGGCACATAGTCTGGTGAGTAGAAATGTATTAAGCACGTGGGGATGGGTTTTGGTAGTAGAGTTGAAGTGCCTGGACACCGGGATAGAATTATGCCGCCTTCGGAGACTTACATATGGAGTTGAACTCTGTACCACGTCAATTTATCATGGAATATTATTGCCTTGATCAATTATGGACTTAAGCGCTTAAATCCGTTCCTGTTTCTCTCTGCGCCCTCTTGAGACATTGTATGTAATTGCTCCGATGGCAATATGATTCGTCGCTTGAGCCAAAACGCGCCCAATCCGCTTCACTACGGTAGCAGGCATTGACGAATGCTAGCCTTTCTCGGCAAGGATTGAACTTTAATTGTGCACAAGTGAGGCCAGCCAGGGGCTTTCTTCGTATTGGAAAACGAAAATTACCTACTATAAGTCTCCGGAATCACACCGATTGCCGAATCTCGTCAAATATGTCCCGTCTGAAAGGTAGTCGATGCTGTCTAGGTCGCATGATGGCGTTCTTCATCCGGAGATAATGGAATTAATACTATTTATGCACTAGTCCGTTGGACTGGCGCGTCCGAGAAGCAGGGTAGAATTGGTGTTGGTGTTTTGGTCATGTCTATGCCTGGAGGCGTAAAGCCGGTAATCGGATATGTGGCATGTTTTCAGAGCCGGAATTGGGCCGTTCGTGACGAGGCTCGTGACGATAAGGCAATGTTCTGTTGGACGACCCGCGAGAACGCTACTTAGTGCTATGGTACATATGAATTCCCAAAGGGGGACAAGGCTTAGCTTTAGATCTCTTGCGAGCAATAGGAGTCCATAGTAGGTAGGGCCTACAACTCACAGAACTCACGGAGTATCTGCAGGGAGTATGGAGATCGCGGGCCCGAGAACCATTCCGATAGCCCGAAGAGCTTGACATGAATCTTAAGCCAGTTCGGTGCCATGCCGCTTCTCCACTCCAACTCCGTCACCCGCTCCGCTTGACAGACGACGGAAGCTCCGGTTGGTAGACGCTTGGAGCTATCCAACTCCAAGTCGAAAGACTATATGTTGTGATGTGTTGGACATGTGATTCTTGTATAAATAAGAACAGATGCCATCCCCCAGAAGAGACTCGGACAATCATCCATCCTTCAAATTTCGATCAAACACTAAGAATTATCGCACCCGACAATTTTATCATAATGTCTGCTCCCCCTTCATTCGATACCCCGTGGTCCCTGGATGGCAAGACGGCAATTGTGACTGGAGGCTCTCGTGGCATCGGACAAGCCATCGCCATTCACCTCTCCCGCAAAGGCCTCACAAAGCTGGCCATCACCTATGCCACCAATTCCCAAGCGGCTGAGGCTACTCTCGAAATATGCCGTGGCCTAGGAGTGAAGGAAGCAGTTGCAATTCAGGCGGATGCACTTGACCCCGACTTTGGCCCCAAGCTCATCACCAAAGTTCTTGAACGACTCAACACCACCACCATCGACATCCTTGTCAACAACGCCGTCTTGACCGACCACTCGAAGGTTCTTCCCGTCAAGGAGACTACCCTGCAGAGCTTCCTTGACGTGATGCAAGGAAATGTTTACGCTCCAGTAACCCTCACTACTGCACTTCTACCTCATCTCCCCGCCTATGGAGGCCGTGTCATCAACATTTCGAGCGTTCTCGCCTACCAGGCCAATGCTGATCCCACCATGACCTATGGCGCTAGCAAGACCGCCCTGCAAAGCTACACCCGCTCGTTTGCCGAGGCCTTTTCCAAGGAGTCCCACACGACCTTTAACAGCGTTATTGTGGGGTTGACCCTGACTGATTCGATCAAGGCGAGCAAGGATTTGATGCCGCCGGGTTATTTTGACGCGCAAATTCGAGACACTTCGGCTGCGGATCGAATTGGAGTTCCCGAGGATATTGCTTACATTGTTGGGTTCCTTTCGAGTGAGGAGGGCCGTTGGGTTAATGGTGCTGCTATTAGTGCGAATGGAGGCAACAAGCTTGTCATGCCGGCACTCGGCTAAACTGATGTCTATAGCTACGAAGCTCTTTATCGGGTTAGACAATTTGTTACTTTGATGCAGCTATTTATTGATGGCTAAATACTCGATCCTTGGCAGCCGAGTGACAAGACTTCAGCCTTGTGGACTGTCGGGAGTTGAAGCTAAATAAATACGTGTAAAAAGATCGTCTTGTGGGAATTTGACATAAAAGACGATTGAAGAAGTGAAATTTTGTGCCATCCAACCTGCATCTGGCTCCTCCAGGGGCGAAGTGCCTTCATATTGGCCAAAAAGACACTGGAATGGGTGCGTGAGTCTGCTCAGACATGGGGTGCAGAGATCCCACGTCTACTTGCTCACAACCTTGTCGCTCCACTCATCATGTTTAGAGAAGCCCCTCCTGTCCAGGTGAAAGAGTTCCGTTGGTGACTGCATAACCGTGGGCTCGGATAAGGTGACCCCAAAGTGGCATGTACTTATCAGACCAAGGGAAGATCTTCTCAGCACCAGGAACATTTCGCCAATCACGCATCAGCTCGCCAATGATGGTATACAGGCTAACAGTGTTTACACCAGCCCTTGCCATACGATCATTGGAAACCTCGCGAACCAGAATTGAGCTAGTGCCTGATGCCTCAACGTTGGCCCAGACTGAAAAGCCCTCCTCACGGAGAGAAAGGGCGAGGAAGGTGGTGCACACGTCGGTTACGATGCCTGCGATAATGACTTGGGTCTTGTTGGTTGCTAGCACTGCATTGCGGAACTCTTCGCTGTCCCAAGAGTTAATCTCGCCCTGTCGTTGGATCAGGGGGGCGTTGGGATGCATCTCTTTGATCTCGCGGACGAGCGGGCCGTTGGGGCCTAAAGCACACATTAGTCGCTGCTCTCAGGGCCGGGGTTCACTCCCATCATGGTGGAGAAGATTGCGTACCTGAATCGGCTGATGTTGTGATAACGACTGGGATGTCAAAGGCTTCTGCAATGGCCGCATGTGCAATAGCCTGGTGGTGGTAGAGAAGGGGATCAAAGTCCCTCACAATGTTAATCAGACCCTCTTGGATATCCACAATAAGGAGGACCTTGACAGAGTTAGTAAAGAAGGATAGAGAGGCTGGTGGTGGTGTATCTCACGGCGTCGTCCTTGTCTAGTCGCTCGTACTTGGGGCCTGGCTCCTTTTTGCCGATGATGGCCGCGGGAAGCATGGCAGCGGCGAGAAGAGATGGAAACTTCATTTTGGCTAGTTGAAGTCGGTGGTCTGATGTCGTGAGGGATGTTTTGAGGATGGGAGATGGGAGGATGTGCTTGATGCTACTCAACAAACGCCTCTCCAACTTGATGAGACCATGACATTTTATATCGACTTCTTTCTTCTCGTAGCCTCGTCGGCATCTTCATTGTCACCGAACATCTCGATCTTCCTCTACTTTCCTCATCCGGTGAAACCGGGCGCGACGCACTAGAGCCTACAAGATAAATAGAATAGCCAATCCACCGTCTTCAATCCAATGCACGAGCGGGTTTTCTCCCGACTCAAGGCAACCCCCAAGCCTTAATTGGGGTCGCACTGGAAGCCATCGCGTACTTCATTTCCCTCATCTGGGGGCCTTGTCGCAGAAGCCCAAGTGGCGAATAACAAGAGCCAAGAAGGTTGGCACTTGATTGATGCACGAGCGGAAAATGAAAGCCGACTGACTTATACAATAACCGCGCGGCTCGGGGAGATTCTCCGTGAGGCTGCAAGTCTTGGCTGTCAGCAGACTTGCAGTTGAGGCCAGTCATAGAGGTGCGGGGCCGGGGTGACGGACAACTGCCGGCTCCGTCCCGGGAGCTGAAGGAGGGTTCAGCTGAGGCATCTTGGCCCTGCAGTGAGGCTCGGGATACGCGGATAAGCATATCTGGGTGAACATGTGGGGATACACAGCATGGAGCCGAGGGGGCCAGCGTTGCCTTGCAGTTGAGGGTACATTGATGGAAATTGGACAGATATGATTCGTTCCGCGCGCAGTTTCGCCCTTTCTGGCAATGAGTTCCCACCCTTGAAACATCTGGGATACTGTATGTACTTTCATCCCGCCACAGTGAATGTGATCTTGGCAACATGCAGCCGACAGTTTCCGGGTCTTTGATTGTCGCACAGTGTTTTTCGGTAAGAAAGAAAACATTGGTAATTGGTGTTGGCTTCCAATGAGGCCAGCCTGCCTGGCGTTGCAATAGAGTTCTTACGTGACACACAGCTGAGCTTCAAAGGTTACACAAGAGCGGTGACCAACTGGAGTCAGTCCATTATTTGAGGCGAAAGTAATGTCTATGGTATTTAATGTACTTGGCGCCTTTGGTATTCTTGGCGATATACCCAACAACAAGTCTTTCCATGTATCTTTTAACATGTACGCAACCCACTGTGCGAAAGATAATCTTGGCACCTGTCAATATCAGCAGGATTGCTGACGGAACGTGCTAATGCAGGAAGCTAAGTTCAAGGTCTCCTTTCCTCGTCCAGTAGCCTTGTTTGCTCCGCAGGAGCTTTCTTCTGCAACGTTACCCAAATGGCAGCCCCAATGATCAGGGCACTGCCAACGAAGCTTGTTACCGGCGGTGTGGTTCCCCAGACGACGCGCTCAATGATGAGCGCAAAGACCATTTGGACGTACTGAAGACCGAATTAGATTACATTGGCTGGTTTCCGCAGTCTGTAGGGGACTTACGATGAGATTTGTGGCTCTGCCAGCCTTTTCCCTCTGAAGCCCCTCTGTTAAAAGGACCTGCAGCAAGAAACCCGAGACTCCGATGGAAAGGAGGAGAACCCTGTTCAAGTCAGTCGCTAGCCATAGGTAAAGGCAAGTCATCAACTTTGGACCACATACCACTCGATCGTGCTTTTGGGGATCTCGAATTGAAGATCAGGATGAATCATGATGATGAGGAACGAGCTAACAGTCGCTAACGTGGCAAAGTAGTTGACGCTCACGAGAGAGTGCGCCCGCTTCCCAATGGCGCGAATCGTGCTGTATGCCGTGGCCGCTGCAAATGAGCCAAAGATGGAGCACATGATGGCGATGGCGCGTTCAGTGGGAGTCACCTCTGGCGGTGGAAGAATGCCTCCTTGAACAGTTATACCGGGAACCATGGATTCCATGCCGGTAGATAATGCCGATGCATTGGGGCCCTCGGGAAACAAGAAGGCTGGTCGAGCGACGAAGAGGACACCTGTGAAGGCGATGAAACCAGCGGCAGCTTCTTTGACTGTGAAGGGTTCCTATCGACAAGGGTTGGTAAGAAGTTCATGATGTCAAGTGTGCTTGACATACGTGTAAGGCGACCCAAGAGATGAACGCCGTCATGGTAGGGACAAGGAAAGTGATGACAGTTGCATCAGAGATGGCCAGGTACGACAGGGAGTCTGAGACTGTTAGAACCAGAAATTTTCGGCCTCTTTATCAGAAGGTGAGTAGGATTATCCTTACAGTAGAGACCAATCAACCCGGCAGTTCCGGCAAAGCCTCGTAGAAGCAACAATCCCCTAACCTCACGTGGGCCAAAGGGGAAGCCAGGAACTTTCTTATACCACATGCCCAGAGATCCAGCAATCGCGGTGGCCAGCATGCGAACGAAGATGACTTGCAAGGCATGATATTTTGTTTCAAATCCTGTCTCTAAAAGTCGGGTTGTCATGGTCATCTGTCTTTGTTAGCACATCATGAAGTTTTCTCCGCAATTGCGGTAGAGTCTTTTACTCACAATAGACCCAAACATTTGTGCCAAAAAGACCAGAAACAATCCAATGTTGTTGCTGTAGATCCCCTTGAGAGTTACCCACAGGCTGTTATCATTCTGAGACTCCTGTTGGCTTGTCTCAGGTCCAGATAAGGCGTCATCGGTGGAAGCAGGGCTCCCATTGGCGGTAAGAAGGGGAGAGGCTTCCGGCGTATTTGACGCCTTTGCTGGGGCCTTGATTGTGCCGTATGACATTGTGGACGTTAATTGATTTGTCTTGAAGTCTTTTGCAAGCCAAATTGTTCTTAGTCCCAGGTCAGTCAAATTTTCACCCCTCGCCTCTTCCTTGTTTGCCGCTTCTTTGAAGCGATATCGGCCGGACTAAAGTTTGGCCTAGTCTCAATACGACATAATGCGCATAACTGGAGTAATATGCAGGTATTACTAAATGTGCTATTATGGCCTGTTATACAGAGTTAAGGGTTGCCTTGATTTACCTTTGGGTATGCTATGAGGCTAAATAACTTAAATACAGAGTAGAGGTATTATAAAGGAAGCACGTATTAGGATAAGACTATTTCAAATAATAAAAGTAATAAAAATCCCTATTAATGCAAATCTATAACCTGCAAGAGTACTCTACCTTATTATATTACCCGTTGGTTCATGTGG
>JAALXN010001660.1:0-14034 GCA_012978555.1 Fusarium drepaniforme | reverse complement strand
CGGCCGCTGGCGGCCTTCTTCTTCCTTGGACCTACCGGGGGTGGCAAGACGGAGCTGGGCAAGAAGCTCGCCGCCTTCCTCTTCTCGACAGGGTCCGCGGTGGTCCGTTTCGATATGTCGGAATTCCAGGAGAAGCATACCATCTCTCGACTTATCGGTGCCCCATCTGGCTACGTCGGCTACGAAGATGCTGGCCAGTTGACCGAGGCGGTCCGCCGCAAGCCATACGCCGTGCTACTATTCGATGAGTTTGAAAAGGCCCATCGCGATATTTCCGCCCTACTGCTCCAGGTCCTCGACGAAGGCTATCTTACCGATGCCCAGGGCCACAAGGTCGACTTTAAGAACACCATCATTGTCCTCACATCCAACCTAGGTGCCGATATCCTAGTCGGCCAGAACCACCTCCACCCCTACAAGGAGACACCTGACGGAGACATTGACCCTTCAGTCCGCAAGGCTGTGATGGACGTTGTCGGCTCAGCGTACCCACCCGAGTTCCTCAACCGTATCGACTCATTCATCGTCTTCAAGCGTCTCGCTCTCGCTCTCGGTGCGATCCGGGATATTGTCGATATTCGTCTCAAGGAGCTCCAGCAGCGTCTCGACGACCGACGCATCGTCCTCTCCGTCCCGAACGAGGTCAGAGATTGGCTCGCGGAGCGGGGCTACGATCCCAAGTATGGAGCTCGTCCCTTGAACCGGCTCATCACCAACGAGATTGGCAACCACCTGGCAGATCAGATCATTAAGGGCCAGCTCAAGATGGGTGAGACTGCTGAAGTCAAGATCCGTGATGACAAGGAGGGTCTGGAGATTGACGTCAAGCCCAAGGAAGAAGCCCCTGCTGCTGCTGATGCTTAAGGGACCTTGTCCTCAGTCTTTGGAGTTTATTGGTTAACGAGTTTATGTGTTCCATGTCTATTTAATCACATGTAGTATTTTTGTACAATAGTATAGCATAGTCTCCCACTGTAAATAACGGCAAGAGAAAAAACAAAAAAGATAGTCAGGATATCATGATGGCATGGATCCCAAATGTAGAATAACCAAATTTGATACCCAATTCAAAAACACCTCAAAAAGTAATGCCCGTCGAATGTCATGCGCACTGTTGCCAGATGGAATATCCCGCCACCATGATGGCGTGTTGAGGCCTGAATGGCAGCACCACTTTCCCCGTTCCGTGAGGCCTTGCAGGTCACATCATGATGAATGCACACCCACCACGAGACTCCACATTCATCTCGTTGTCTCTCTCTCCACAGTCTTGCAGTGAGGAGTGTTACTTTTGGTGAGCACCCTGTGATGGGGAGTTATCCCTCATAGTCCGCCAAGATGCCAGAGTTGTTGGATAGTTGACTAACAGTCCACTACCTGTCTGACATTGAAATCTGATAGACAACATAACCCATGTTTTCCCCTTATCTTTTCACAAGTCCTAAAACTCAGTAACGAATCCCTCGCCAAGCCGTTTAGCTGACCTCGGTAAGTAATCATGTAGGACTACATGCTCACACTAGCCCAATCTTGGAGAGGACACCCATCATGAACATACTCTTTCAAATCAACAGTTTTATCATGGTGAGGAATAGATTCTCTACATTCAATCTCCAATCACATCTACACAGTATTTTCAAGCACAGCATCATGTGAAAAAAACAGACGTCTCTGCGAGAACAGTCCAGTCTCGCATTAGCTCCTAATTCATGCGTTTCTCGTTACTCGGGTCCAGTCGTGGCCATGCTTCCTCATGATGAAAAAAAAAATAGACACACAAAGATGAAAGAAAGAAACCAGTGCGCCACGGTGTGAGAGACTAGGTATCGTGCGTGTGTGGTGTAAGATCTGTGAGGATGCATTCTTTTCAAAGAGCAAACGACACCCGATTGACGACTGTACAAATATCCCGGGATTCCCCAAAAGACGCCTCCCATCATCACCCGACTTTTCCTCCAAGAGAAGAAAAAAAGAAAGTACGTTCTGTGTTCCTCGGGGTGAGCTGAGCTAAGCTAAGCTGGCGAGAGGGCGACTCGCTCGTGCGAGCAGGAATTGATTGACCGGACGGAAAGGCGAGGCGAGGCGAGGCTCACGAGGAGGAAGCACCAATTGAGAGAGATTTGAGAAAGAGGGAACGCGGAAAAGAGGTTGCTTTAACAGAAAACGTCAAGACTGAGACGCGACTTGTTTGTTTCAAGGATCATCTTCGATTGGTTGACCGATAACTTTGCAAATTACAACCGAAACCTCGAATAATCAAAGTCGAGAAAAGAGCCATGTGAGAGTATGTGGCAGAGAGCTGGAGGGAGAAGGCGGGTTTTGTTCAAAGGAGACTTCTCGTCAGTCTTTCTACTGGTGGCCAGCCTTTCGGAGCGTGTTGGCGAGCCACTCGAGACCCTCGTAGAGACCATCACCGGAGGTAGCACAGGTGGACTGGATGTACTGTTGGGTGGTGAAACCTGATTAGCATGTGACTTGGTATGGCGAGATTTTGCCCGATCTCTCGAGATGGTGCAATCGAAATCGGGAGACGACCGTCTTGTACTTACCCAGGCGCGTTGTCGCAGGCTGTGGAGGCCAAGCTTGTCTGTGATCTCGGCGGCGTTCATGGCATTCTATCGTAGGCATCACGTCAGTTCAAAGTTACCGCGGTTACATGGATGGATGAGGGGGAGAAAATGGAGAGACGGGGTCAAGGTGGGGTCGTGACGTACGGGAAGATCCTGCTTGTTGGCAAAGACAAGGAGAATGGCATCTCGGAGCTCATCCTCGTTGAGCATGCGCTGAAGCTCCTCTCGGGCCTCAACGATACGGTCGCGATCGTTGGAGTCGACGACGAAGATGATACCCTGAGTGTTCTGGAAGTAGTGCCTCCACAGAGGTCGGATCTTGTCCTGACCACCGACATCCCACACGGTGAACTGGATGTTCTTGTACTCTACGGTCTCGACGTTGAAGCCTGAAGTGAAGAAAGACAACGTGTCAGCGTTCTAGCGCGATCGCAGCGAGCGGGCGGGGGTAGAGCATACCGATGGTGGGAATGGTGGTGACGATTTCACCGAGCTTAAGCTTGTACAGAATGGTGGTTTTACCGGCAGCATCAAGACCGACCATCAGAATTCGCATCTCCTTCTTCCCCCACAGTCGGTCGAACAACTTCGAAAAGGCGAGACCCATGTTTGCGGTTTGAGGCTTGGACGCCTGTGTGAATTGCTATAGAGTAGAGGGATCTGGAGAAGAGAGGCGCAAGGTCAGCGGGGGTTGGAAGACGGTGTGTCAAAAGAGGAGGACGGGGCGAGGGGCAAAAGGGGACGAGGCTAGATAAATGGAAGAGGCAAGACAAGACAGGCTGAGACAGAAGTGGGAGGGATGGCAGACAAGGGAGGAAGAGGAGGCTGGTGATTGATTGATTTGATTGTTGGAGTTGATGATGCAGGAGGAGGCGGGACAAGTTCGCTTTATGGGCGAGTGTCGCGAAAGGACACCTAAGATGATGATGGTCGAGGCAACGATCATGGTGCTCGCCATCATCATCTCCCGACTGTCATCCTTGAATTCCCTTGGACCATCAGGCACATCTCGTTCCAGGCTGCCGTATTCGCCGGCTGATGCCAGGTGTACTGCGCTGTGCTGTGCTGTGCAGGTGCTCAAAGTGGCCACGAGGCGGACCAGCTGAGAGCCAGGCGGGCGGGATTGAACGGCAGCGACGGCGAACAACGGAGCGGCAGCGCGCAAGACAAGCCCAACAATGAGGCCATCGCCAGCGGGGGGTAAAACGGGGAAAGCTCGAGACGGCAGTGAGGGCAGGATACGGCCTCAGCCTGATGGAAAAATGACTCTGAACTGAACTTACTGGATCGTGGGGCGGTCCGTTTGGGTGGTGGTGCAGGAAAAAAAAACCGACGGCGACGATGGGGTGCGGCGGGCTGTCGTGTGTGGTTTGGGGACTTGTCGGTGTAAGAAGTCGAGCAGTCCAAGAGCAAAGAGAACAGGACAGAACGGAACAGAGGGGAAGATAGATCCGTTGATGGCTGGGCTGTGGCGGGCTCTTTTGGGCTTTTTTTGCGGCCTTGGGCTGCTGCTGGGGCTGGGGCCACTGGGGACCGTGCTGGCGGAGGGCAGGTTACTGGCTCGCGGAGGCAGGGAATTCTGGAGCCTGGCGAGCAGCAGGTACTAGCCTGGCCGTAAGCTACGGAGTGCTACCTACTCACAGTGGATTCCAAGGACCGTTCAGGGGGGAGAGGGGGAGCTGAGACAGACTGGAGGGGTACGACAGCAGCACATGTGTGTGTGTGTGCACCGCCACAGTCAGGACTTTTTCTTTGATACGAAGACGAGAAAGAAGAAGAAGCAAGAGACTGATGATTGAATTGTAAATAGATACAATGAGATACTTCAATTCACTCCCATAATATTCGCATCTCGTTTAATATCCTACCATGCTCGACTCAATACCACACTCCAGATGCCGCGCAATCGTGACCCGCCCCTGGCTTATCAGTCCCGCCATCTCATCCCTTTCTGAGGTGTTCACAAGGACAGATAATCGACAAGCAACAATCCCGCCCTCGCCTCCGTGCCTCCCAAGCCACACGCAGAGAGAGACAAAAGATCCACACGAACCCACTTTCCCCCTTTTAGGCTGGACCACCTCGGGGATTGGCTTTGCTGTTCGTTTTGTTTTGTGTGAAGGCCAACAGGCCAGCAAAAGTTGTGGCTGACAAGGGGATGTGCACTAGCCACAACCGAGGCTGGTGCTCGCCGCTGCGGAAAGGTGTCAATTCGCGACTCCATGTGCCGTAGCTCCAACCAGGGGAAACTTGATACGTAGATGACATTGACAGTGTAATCGCCCGGATCAAGATCCTCCCGCAGGCAACCACGACACTCCCTTGACCTTCTCACACCGACGACCCTACACTCCTTCGGGCTTTTTTATCAACAAATAACACAGTCATCATGCACTTCTTCACAGCCGCGAGGGCCCTCCTCGCCGCCGCCATCTTCCAGGCCGCTACCGCTCACAACATCGTCCTTCCCGCCCACGGCCGCGAGTGCTTCCACGAGACCCTCCACAAGGATGACACTATGACCGTCACCTTCCAGGTCGGCGACCGCGAGTTTGGCAGCGCAGGCAACCTCGACATTGACTTTTGGGTACGTGTCCACTTGGAGACATAAAGAAGAAGAAGAACAAGAATGTGATCTGACTATGGATGGATATAGATCAACAACCCCGCCGGCCAGTACGAGGCCAACGAGAAGAGTGTCTCCAACGGCGACTACTCCTTCACCGCCAAGCACGACGGCAAGTACGTCTACTGCTTCGGCAACGAGAACTGGGGAGCCAACACCAAGGAGGTGTCGTTCAACGTTCACGGTATCGTCTACGTGAGCGAGTCTGATCTCCCCGCCGATCCCCTCGACCGCGAAGGTTAGTATCCCTACAAAAGAGTATACACTAAACCTCTAGCTCACACAATCTTCCCAGTCCGCAAGCTCTCCGACCTCCTCGCCCAGGTCAAGGACGAGCAGCAGTACATCATCATCCGCGAGCGCACCCACCGAAACACCGCCGAGAGCACCAACAGCCGAGTCAAGTGGTGGAACATGTTTGTCATTGGCGTCGTCATTGGCGAGTCCCTGTTCCAGGTCTGGTGGCTGCGACGCTTCTTCGAGGTCAAGCGCGTGGTATAGATTGGGAACTTCAAGTTAAGAAACGCACATTGATTTAGTAGTACCCGCGATTTTGCGAGGAATTCGTACACCGGCGCAAAAACTGGGAGAGAAAGACAAAGAGCCTTGGGAATACTGGATGGGATGCTACACGAATGAGCGGTCGGGAATATGCTCTGTGTGATATAATAAGTGTACAAAATTTATGTCTGAAGACGGCGACTTTTAATCATCACCAACTAAACCGCCAAGATTCATGAATGTGTAACCATCAAGTTTGACCAGTCTATTCCCATATATATATGCGATATGTTGTATACACTACACCATCTGAAAGATCCAAAGCATCATCCAGGTCATTCATTATCATCCCGTCTCATTCAAAGTCAAGACATGAACCCGTAGACAAGACGACCAGGCAAACAAACCTAACGCCATCCGCAACTCCGAACAAATGTCAAGAGTAAAACAAATAGAAAAACAGAAAAACATATCTATGCACCTGGGTCAGACTGACCTTCTTGGCCGTCAGTGCCGGGCTTTGGGGCTTCAACAGGCAGGTCAACCTCCTTCACAGGATGCAGCAGCATGGGTGGAAGACACATTCTTCCCTCACCGCCGCGCATGTTGCCCACGCCCTTACCCTTCTTGCTCTTATCCTCAGTAGCCTCAAACTCCTCACCTCCGTCATTGTTGACTCGAAGGCCCAGCCATCGGCGGTACACGTTGGGCGCAAAGCCTGAGTTGTAGAACCACGAGAGTCCATGCATGTTGTGCTCCCTGTCTCCAAAGATGCTCGTTCGAGAACCACCACTAGATCCATCACGGCCATTGTTGTAGACCTGCGCCATGTACGCCGTCGGCCAGGATCGGTCGACAAAGACGGGGTGAGGCGCCGAGACAGCCTTGTAGCCGTGGTGGAGAGCAACTGTAGCAGGCCACATCTCTGGGAAGGCAAACTGCTTCTTGAAGGCTGTCATCTTGTGCATGGTCATCAGAAGTCGGCGAGACATGCGCGAAGTGGTGATGATGTTGGCACGGCGAGGGGGTAGGCCTTCAGTACGGTTGAAACCGGTGATGTCGTCCTTGAGACCCCAAGAAGTGCCTTCAGGGTTGAAGATGGGGTTGAGAGCGATGTAATCAGCCTCCTCGCCGACACCCCATTGGTAGTGGTCTTTCTCGTAGGATGTGGGTGCGACAGGGTCGTTACCGGGCTCAAACCAGTCGTTGTCATCGTTGGAACGCAGAGGACCCCAGACGGTGCGATGACCCTTGGTGTCGGCATCAGGGGACTTGCCATCAAGATCAAGGCCAGGGACCTTCTTCCAAACATTGTCAGCACCAACAACACCCATCTGGCTCTGGACGCGAGCCATCTGAGAGAAGTCCTCCCAGCTGCCGTGGACGCTAGGGAAGTAGAAGCGGGAGTTGCGCTCCCAAAGACCCTTGCGAGGCTGGTCTCTGGCCCAGTTCTCGAGCTTGCTAAAGAGATCGTAATAGTGACCTGTGTAGCGCACATCCATCTCCCACTGCCAGAAGTAGTCGTACTCGGGATGCATGTAGGCAAAGTACTGCATCGCCATTGACAGGCCGCGGTAAACGCCGTGGACGGGCAGATCAGGACCACGAGAGAAGTGGTCGTAGATACCCTGGTACAAAGCCAGCATTTGAGTCTCTGACCAGAGTGTCACCAAACCCCTGAATTCCTCGGGGATGGTCTCCTCGATTCGCTCCCGGTAGGTGTCTTGATCAGCCCAAACGGGGTTGGCGGCCTCGTTCTTGATCTGAACAAGTAAGTGGATGTCATAACGGCCGCCAGATGTCACGGCGAGCTCGGTGATGAGGGATCGAATATTGGCGATGTCATCCTCACGCCAGTGGTACTCATCCCAGCAGCGTACGACAACAGCAGTGCGTGCCTTCTTAACTTGAGGTGTCTTGGGCTGTTCGGTGCTAGCAGCGTTGGACTTCTCAGTCTTGGACTCTTGAGCCTTTGTTTCCGTAGCCTTAGATACCACAGGTGTCGGCTCAGCAGCCTTGGACTCAGCAACCTTGGACTCGACAGCCTTAGACTCGGTAAGTGCAGGCTGTGTGGACTTGGAGTCTTCGGACTTGACCTCCTCAGTCTTGGGTTTCTCGCTCTTGGAAACCACGGGTTCAGGGGTAGCAGTCACCTTGCCAGTCTTGGTCTTTTCCTCCTCCACGCCGCGACGCTCGAGAGAGGGAGATGGCGCTAGCGCTTTGGGTTCGTGGATGAAGAAGCCGTGAGGGGTAAGAGTCTTGGGAGGAAGTGTCTTGAACCGAGCCTCGTTCGCCTTGAAGCAGCGGCGCTGGACCTCAGCCCAGTCAACCTGTCTGTAGTCGACCTTGGGTGTCTTGTCCCAGACGGCATCAGAGCCCTCCTTCTGGCCATGTTCTCCGACGCTCAGCCCGCCATTCCTTGAGGAGTAGCCATATCCGTAGGGTCCGTAGCGGCCATACCGGTCGAAGCAGATGTTCTCGGGTAGATCCAGTACTTCGTAGGATCCAACGGCGTGCTCGGGGAATCCTTGGGGTCGGCCGTTATAGTATCGGAGCTGGGGAACTCGGACAGTGCGGTCGGCGTCGAGGAAGCATTCTTGAATATCCGTCTCTTCACTTCGTCCAGGGTACCCATTCCAGCCGTGGCTCTCGGGGAGGTCTCGCTTGGCCTTGGACTCGTCTTCAGGCTTCTCTTCTTCCTTGGACTTAGGCTTGCCTTCAGCCTCCTCCTCGATTTCCTTAGTGGCTGCCTTGTCGGTCTCGTCGCTGTCCTTGTTGCCCTTAACCTCGTTCTGGTTGTTCCACTCGTTGCCTTCTCCCAGCATGGAGGGCTCGTCCTTAACGTGGGGCCACTCGGGCTTGATCTCCTCCATCGTAACCAAAGTCTTGAGTCCTCCATAGTATCTCTCCAGGAAGGGGAACTTCTCCCAGGCAGGAGGAGGCGGTGGCCGACTCTTTACCTGGCCGTTCGCGACCTTCCAGTTCTCCACCTGGCTGGCTCGCACCAGAGTCAGGATCAGGACAATGATGAATCCTATTACGAAGCACAGCAGGTACCGTGTGACCTTCGTGGGTAGTCGGTATGGGTACACTCGGGCGATTTTCCGACTTAGAGGTAGTGGCTTCTTCTTGTGCTTGGGCAGCATCAAAAGTCCGCTCGAGGCAGACCCAGATGTGTGTCTTGAGGAGCCCGGTGACGAGCTGCCAGGAGAGTAAGGCTCATCATCTTCGTCGTCGGTGGAGTAGTCGTCGTCCGAGTATCGTTCCTTGGTCGGAGGGGTAATCTTCTTGTAAAGCGGCAGCTTCGGCTCGCGCGGCCGCAGAGGGTTCGATAGCAAACCCATGGTGGGAGCTGGTCTATAATGTCCTATATCTGGTCAGCTATCGCAGGTGGAATGCGATGTCTCGGGACTGACCAGCAAGTGAAGCTCCCTTGGCCCAATTTGGGCAGATTCTCAGGTTCCAGCGACGTCTATAATTGGGTTCAGATAACTGGAATGGACGTGTTCACGTATAAATCGGCGTATTGAAGAATCGTCAAAGGAATCGTCAAGGCTATACAGAATGAGAGGTCGTAAAAGGAACAGAGAAGTTAAAAAAAAAGGGAGACCTTTCCAACCCTAGCCGAGACAGAGTTCTTTGCTGCAGCACCCAGACCCATGCATGCGTCGTCATTCGCCATTTTGTTTTGTTAGGGACAATGCGGTTGCGGGGCAACAGGCGAGCTTGGCCTCGACTTCGGCCGGCCATTGTTCCATGGCCTCCGGTAATGAGCATGCATCCCGCAACCAGCCAGTCACCGAGAGTCCTGGCATTCATTGACTTGTACAACTCCAGCCGGTGGGTTGAGTGGGGGGTTCGGGTAGGATTGCATGTGCATTTGGGTTTGAATATGGTTTCGGTTATGCTGGGTGAAGCAGAGAGGATATTTCCTCCTCACGTGCTACCCATACCTGCCTGTTGTTGTAGGACGACTGGGTGACACAACTTCTTCGCTGAGGAAGCCCAGGTTCAATAACCAAGCATTCGTTACTGATCGGCCGCTCTCTGTTCGAATCAAGGGTATACTGGGCGCCCCTAGATATGCTGACCACCCAGTTCACCTTGTGTCCAGGGTAGCACTCACCTCGTCTTACACCACGGTGTCCTATCTCCTCCCGTCCCGCTTCCATCAAGCTAGACCGTATTATGATCCAATGTGGCGTCGTCATTCCTCGAGATCCGCTCTCTCTGGAAGCTCAGTTAACCTCAACCCAACGTCATGGCTCAACGCCAATCAACCCCGCGCGGGGGAGGGAAGAGCAAAGCGCCCAGGCTTGAAACGAGGCACAACAACACTGCAGGTGCTGGCCTCAAGTGCTGATCCCCGCCATAGGACAAAGCTTGTGCGGCTGATGTGACGGTGCACAGGAGGCCCAATTGCAATTGTTTCGGGCTGTCGGCGTCGGGGCTTGCTCTGCTTGGTGTGGTTGGATCCTGCCGGGCATCATATGACGATCCCCTCCTCTGGTTCCTGCACACAGCTCCAAGTTTCCCGCCTCTTGTGAGAAATTAGGAAATCCGCTGAAATATTAAAGCCCACCTTCTCGCCTGGTTCTTTCTATCGGAAGGGTTGGGATGTCTAAAAGGCGTTGAATCTAGGCTTCTCTCATTGGCTTCTCATCACACTTACACGGGCGTCGCCTACAAAGAACTTCATCGTGGCATTGTGGCCGACGACCTACTACCCAAGCATACCATACAATACGACATCATAATCACTTCACACTCCCACTGCAATGTCCATCGCCGTCACGTCGGCGGCCGAGACCCTCACCTCGCCTCCCCCCAGTCTCCAGGGCGAAGTAGAGGTCGAGACGCTCAACATCTCATGCGTCCTCCGTCAACAGCCCATCTCCGTGACCCTCGACGGGCCTACCATATTCTTATCTGCTCTTGCGCTCCTTCTTGTCGTCCATTTCCTCGAGCCCTATCATGCCGAGCTCCTTATTGGGCTCGTTCCTCTGGTGGTGCTCATTCAGAACGATTACCAGAACTTCCTAAACTTGGGTCCCGGCGGCACACCTTCGACCTTTGCTGGTTACATCCGCATAACGTGGTTCCGTCTGTGGTCTCTCAGTAACCCATTTGTTCCGCCAGCGGCAGACCCAACCCGTCTCCCAACATCTGGTATTCTCAATCGATATCACCTCCCGTACCGCGCGGGACCACGTCCTGTCGTTGCAGGTATCGCGCCCCAGAGGCAGCTTGACCAACATGGGTCCCAAGTGTGCTACCGTGCCGTCCGCAGGTCCATGGAGAAACTGGCGAGCCGTATCCCTAAGAAATTTGGCACCGAGAGGTCGTGCCTTGAGAAGCACGGCTTAGCCCTCTTTGCAAGACACCCGCTTCAGACCAACTGCCAGGGCGAGATCTGCCATGTTCACGATTCAGATCACTCGATGCACATGTGTCTTCACCCCGATGATATAAAAGAGGTGCTGGACAAGGGCTGGGGCCAGAGACACCCACTCGCCTGGAGGAGTCGATTCCTCAAGAGCCCGGTGTCACCCGACTTTGTCATGATCTATGCACCACGAGGTGAGATTTGTAGCGTGAGCAAGTTAATCAGTAACTGGCTAATATAGCTTCACAACTAGACGATGAAGAATTGCAAGTAATCTGCAATGTTATCGAGGCTGCCATCTGGTATACAGTCGCCGAGGACATCGAAATGAGCACGCCACTAAAATCTACCTGACCCGACCTAGATTACAAGAGTCAAGGAAAGGGAAAAACAAATGAATGCCTATCATGCAGCCGCAGGAACTGTCTACATTGTCCCTATCTCTTATGGGTTCTGGGTATCTTACACTCCAATCAAGACTCCAACTTCAACATGGCCACGCTTCTAGTCAGAGTCTTCAACGCTCTGGTCCTGCTGTGACCTTTTGAATTTTTCCTTTCCTGATGCCAGGAAAGCCTCCACTGTCCGTCCATCAAAACTCCTTCCATGCATGAGCTTGATGCATGCAAGCGCTGAGTCTGAATCCTTAAACTTGACCGACACGATGCCTTCGGGCTCTTGGTCAAAAAGTACCACGTTTGTCACTGTGCCTAGCTTGGCACATTCCTCTCTGATGTCCTCCTTGATCTCCAGCAGGGCTGCTGGATCCTCCTCGAGCTCCTCCAATGTAAACATGTGCCGTAGGATCACTAGTTTGTCCCATTTTGTCGTCGCCTCAGGTTGCCCCGCGTACGGGATATCGTCATCCCAGTCAGCTAACTTCGCGTCCAGCTTTTGCGTCTTCTTAATGATCTTTTGCCGGTCACGATCATTTTTCTGAGGCTTCCGCTCTGCACCTCCGTTGCTCTTATCCCCAGAGGCAGCGCCATCCTGGTCGTACTTGACCTTCTTGTAGCTTGAGTCTGCAGCCTGGACTCGTATTCTGCCCTCGCGCGTACCGCTCGGGTTGATTCTGAAGTCTGTGTCATCGAGAAGCATGATGGCCATCTCGACACTCTGGGGCTTGAAGAAGACGATCAAAGCGTCACCCTTGAAGTTGCCATCTGGGTCGGTATAGAGCTTGATACGTGGCGCACCGCTGTCGATTTCCTCGGCTATGACGCCCCCCTTCCGAGAGAAGAGCTCGTGTACTTCTTCAACTGTTGTGTCGGCAGGGAGGCCGGTGACATAGACTGCAGTATTTTGTCTGGGCTGTGGAGGTGCCTTTTGCTTCTTGTTTGGTCGTGAAGGCTTGGGAGTCTCTGTAGTCTAATGTATAGAGGTTAGCGTGCTGAGATCTTGAGCAAGAGGCAACACTCTGAGTGTCGCGCAACAGTCTTGCGATCGAAGAAAGTAGAGGCTTACCTCTGAACTTGGGCCCGACCCATTCTTGCGCTTCCTTGAACCTTCATCTTGAGGTCCTTGCGATGTGTGTCCCCCAAGGAGTTCATGTGTGTCAAAAGGTTCGGGCTCCAATGGCTCGTCGTCCGTTAGGATCCATCGCTTCTGATCAGCGTCGAATTCGTACTCGTTGCCATCGTCGTGGACCGCGACAAACTTGTTGTCGAGCTTGGAGAACGATATACGGTCATCGCCATCGAATTCGCGAGGGTCTGTAGGGAATACGGCCTCCATTTTGACGAATGCGCCGAGTGTAAAGGGCGTGGAATATGGAGTTGAAACGAGGCGCGCTGAGAAATTGAGGCGAGTGTTGATGAGCTAAAGCAGGTACAACCTGAGGCGCGGGTACGTCAGTGTGAACGTGGGGCCGCTTCATGTCCACTGCCCGGGCATGCATACCTAAGTCAAGTTTAGAATGGCCCACTTCAACTGGAAAGCGAATTCATCTTACGAGCCGACTTATAAGATAGAATACGATGCTCTATAATAGACAGTTCACAATCTACGTGCAAAGAACCGAGATTTGATGCTATTTCATTGTCCAGCGCTGAAGAGCACCGTAAATCCTCATGACTGCGCCGCTAGCTCTGTCAACACCGGACATTGTCTATGTGCTTTTCCATCAACATAAAGTCGTGAAGCATAGCCAGGTGCATGCACCCTGTACAAGAATGTTCCTCATAACTCCTTACTTCTTCTCCTCCTCGACCGTCTTCTTGACACCCTCAACAAAGGCCTCGACAGCCTGGCCTCCACCCATTGGCATTCCACTTCCACGCAGGAATCCGCCATCCTGCACCTTCACTCCAAGAGCATCTGCAATGCTTGGCAGACCTCCGTCTCGAATAGCCATGGTCAGACTTGCCAAGGCCTGGTTAAACTGGGGACTTCGAAGAACCTTCTTTAGCAGGCTGCGCTTATCGTCCAGCGAGAGGGAAGCCTTGGCCGCCTCTACAGCAGCCGCTGAAGGGTCCGACTTTCCATCAACATCGGATGAACCGCTTGCGAGGACGACGACGGTAGGCGGGAGATAACTGATCAGAGTATCGGCAAACTCCTCGGTGGCTGAGTCGATCATTGGCACTGTGATCGAGGTCGGCAGTAGGTGGTTGAGATATGGGTACGCCTTATCACCGCCACGTTGTTGCTGCCCCCCAGCAAGTCCAGACTGACCTCGAAGAGATTCCAAAAAGTTCCTCACGGCGGCAGCAGCATCAGGGGCTGACGAAGAGGCCCTGAAACGACGTCAGCGCTGTCACGATTCGGGCCAACACCACAGATCCAGCGCGTGGACACTAGTTCCCAATTCTTCTCATCACCGCCAGGAAATCTAGTTTTACACTGTTTGACCCGCTGTCCCAGACCAGTGATATACAAATCAAGTCCCATATCGCGCGCGCCGTCCTGTTTGACCATGCAAAGGGAATCACCTACGCTCTCGCACCGTCAGC
>JAALXN010001659.1:0-19623 GCA_012978555.1 Fusarium drepaniforme | reverse complement strand
GAAGAGGTCTTGGAAGGGGGAGGGGGGGTGTATACGGAATAGCCAAGACAAGGAGGGTTGACGGGGGACCCGGTAGGGCAGACTGTTTGTTAGGTATGGGGAATGAATTACGATGGGTGACGCAGAGGACACGAGTCGAGGTTGAGGAATTGGGATCAGAGAGTGGACGGGGAGAAAGAGAGAAGAGTCGAATAACTAGGATTCCTAATTGGAAGTTGGAGGTGGCTCTATTCATATCGTTCTACGCCCTCCGTCTAACGTTAGAGTCTACCTACTCTTTTTCCCCTTTGCCATATGGGCCCCCTCAGCCCTGGCAGCCAGGGTGGGCAAGGTCTAGTGTGACCGTGGGAATGGGAGAAAAAAAAAAGAGTGAGTGAAATCGTGAGGAAGAGGAGGGTGTGTCCATTGGAGGGAGTGTCCGTGACAACGGGAGTGGGGAGGGGAGGGTGTCCGTCCGACCCGCCCGCCGCCCGCCGGCCGGGACCAAACCTCACTTCACCGGGGGGGGAAAGAAGGAGAAAGAGAAAGAGACCAGGCTCTGCTAGGCAGGTACAGGACCTATGGGGCTTGACGTCGCCGAGTAATGGTGTAGACGAGTGACAGGAGGCTTGAGCCCGTCCCGTCGCGAACGGACAGACACATGCCAATGCCACAGGCCATATGCAGCAAAAGACTCACTCACTCACTCACTTCTGAGTAATTGGCCGTCCCCGTGACAAACGGGAAGAGTCATCCCCCTGGGGCCGCCTTCTCCGAAAGGTGCATGGGGGGAGGGAGGGTTACGTGCAAGGCTGTCTTTGTCGTCGTTTTTTGCTGGTAGGGCTGCGTATGTGTCGACGTCACACCTCGAGATCGGGGAACAAGATGATTAGTCTTTCAAGCAGAATCACCTCTTTTTTTTCTTTCGCAAACGAATTGATTATTTGAGACGCGTCGGCTGTGACGCCTCTCTCTCTCTCACACACATATCCGTCCCCTCGGGAAATCACCCACGCCCCAAGCCACCCGCACGAGCGTAACGGGTTGGTACCTGTAAGGTAAGGACAGGGCGGCCAGGCGGCCGAATGCGAGATATACGACGAGAAAACGACGACTCCCAGACAAGAGACAAAGCGGAGCTTGGGTTGTTTTAGGCGGGCGGGTTTTTTTTGGGGGGCAGACATTTGGCTGTAAAGAGTTTAGGCTTGGGCGTTGGGATAAATTAACAAGGGCTTTTATTCTTGAGCTAGCAATAGAGAAGCAGTTGTTGCACAATACTTACCTTCACTTCTCTCTGCTTCAACTCTGTTAAATCATCCCTGTCACTACCTACAGACGGAACATGTGCCGGGGACAAGGATTAATTGGGCGTCGTTTTAGGAATCGTCCCAGGCACTTGGATTCCTCTCCTCTCCTCTTGAGGCCATCCCAATCAGCCCCAGGCATCCCCATTCACTGTACATTAGATATGTGCCCCCGTTATGCTCAACCGTTATGCCACTGTAGTTTGCGTATGCCGGGAAGATTCTGGAACGGCTGGGGGGACACACAATACAGGCCAAGATTCTTGCTGCCTTGGGGCGGCCCTGCAGCAGGCACTCACTCGCAGCAAGCAAGCAAGCAAGCCTCAAGGCACCAGGCAGATGCCAGATCGCATTGGACAAAATCCAGCCGCACAAGGCCACACAGATGGATGAGCCACAGGAACAAGTTTGATGAATGATTTGATGGTGGTGACTACAAACGAATGGTAGGTTGTCCAGGTGATGCAACAGTCCAGATGGTCCAGACTCTCTTGCTCTTTGATGATGCTCTACTTGGAAAATACCCACATGCCAGATTAGGATAAATCAAGGGAGGCGAAGGGCCCCGACGGTGACAATCTTTCTTTCTTTGCCCGTCGCATCAGCCCTATAGTAAATTCCCAGCTGTAACCTTGTTTCTTCGCCTCGGGTGGTGGTGGTGGTGGTGATGTGCCAGCAGGGAAGCAAAAGTCTTGGCAAGGCTTTTAGCATTTAGTTTACAAGGGGGACAATTATTCAGCATCCATCCCCATCCATCAGAATACGAAAAAAGGTCAGGTTTTCAAAAAAGGAGTCATCCCAATCATCTGGCTGCAGTTAAAACCCTCACACATCTTGTGTTGTCTTGTAAAGGGCGTCATGACTACCCACCCCTCTTTACAGTAAAAAGCCTCCTGACAAATCCAGGAAATATTCGGATTACAATTCTTTCGGTGTGAATAATTCTCGTGTTTTGGGCCCTGGCCTGTATCCATTGTAATGGATGTATTAGTGATCCCTGATGATCGACGTCGTCACTCTTTCACTCAATACAACCTCGCTCAATTCATTACCCTTGCAAGCAAGAAATGTCCAAAATTAGGCAGCTTCTTGGGATTTGTCCTTTTCTGTCACCCGTATTCTGCGTATCGACTACGCATACCTCTTCTCTTCACACTTGACGGTGAGAGAACAAGCAATGCAATCTCCCTCAAGTTGCTTTTCTTTTTTACCTTTTGCACCAAAAAAGAGGGATCTGCAAGACAAAGGTTCCTAGACTAGATCAATAAGAAACTCTAACCCGTCAGGTCGGGCCATCCCTGACGCCTCTCACCCGCTTGTCTCGCTTGTCCAACCAACGAACGACGTCCCTCACCTTTGCTTGTTACTTAAAATACCTTCTTGTAAGTCTGTGTTGGTGTGCAGCCCCCCGATCTCCTCTTTCTCCTCACTTAAGAGAAAGAGAGGGGTTTTTTTTTTCTCTTGCGTTAAAATGAACATCCACGGGAGAGACAAATCATGGCTGCGGCCGTGCTTTCGTCCGTCCCCCAGCTTGACAGGGTTTGGCTCATCCAATCCAGATGGGACTTGGTGAAGAGTTGCACCGAACGAGCCTTAGCGGCCTGGCAAGGCAGTTTTGAACAAATGTTTGCTAGCAAATCTGGGTCTCATTGGCATGGCATGGATATTCATTCACGTCCTATGCAGAGAGTATGTGTAGACCATCACACACAACGAATCCAAGAGCTGAAAAGACCATCATCCCGTCACAAGTCTCGATGCCAATGGGCAAAAAAAAAAGTCTTGTGCAACTCAATGTAACAAGGAGCCGTCCCATGGTTACCTACCTACATCAAGCCACCTCTTTTTAGAACTTGGAGGTTTCTATTCTTGAAGAACGTGGCGTCGACGCCTCCTGCGCGTGCCCATTTCGCTAACAAGACATTGCACATTTACATGACAACGCTAACAGGTCTGAACGACGACTCCAAATGTTACCGTTGTCGATCTTGTAACAACAAAAAAGAGTCACGCCGAATATGCAAGGCTATTTAAGCCCACCTCGGCACATGCAGCTTTTTTTTTCTGTTTCACAACGGTCCGTGATATGAATGGATATAGGGTATGGAGTATGATATTGGTGTACGGGCGGATACAGTACCCATCCAGCGCCCGTCCAAGCTCAACTATCCAGGGGTCTTGATCCTCTAACCCTCGGAGATGTCAATGGTGAGTGTGGATGACAGCAGATCCCATTCAATGCCATGCCAAGCAACAAGGCCAGACCTTTCCCCTCCAGGAGGTCAACGCTGCTGGGTATGTAGACTACTATCTCGACCCCAATCAACATCACGTTGAACGTGGGGCCACGGCAAAACGGGATTGATTCACACGGCGTCGTCCTTCGAGAGTGAACAGGGGTAAAGGGTTGGTGGATATTTACTCCGTATCCAGACTCGAAGTAAAAAAAAACTGCCTTGCTTCAAGACCCATGATCCATGGCCCGTCATTCCCTCCCCCCCGCGCCGCAGAGCAGCTTCGCTTCCTGTAACCATGGCTCGACATGAACGGTTTTGTGGCGTTGGGAGCGAAGCGACGGGAACGTGTCATTGCCGTTGTCTGGTGCTTGTATAGGATTCATGACTAGGATTAAGGGAGGCTGCCATGCTCATGAGTTTGGAGGCCTCTGTCAATACATATCATGTCTGGGGTTAATGACATTCGATACTGTCTCTCAATGCCATTGCCAAGGCCTAAATTAACGTGATGACAGGTGCTCCCAAGTAAGATAACAATATTGGGCAAACCGTCCATGGAAACGGACCATCTTATCGGGCATGGAATGCTTCTAGAGGCCGCCGTCTACTCGTGTGTCTTCAACCGATAGATAACCCCATACACCTTTACTTGACCTTTACTTGCATATCAAAACATATCAGATCATTCTTCCCTTCCTCAGCCCTACGGCTCCTAAACCTCGATCAACCCCAAGACACTGCGTGCGGATCTTTCCGTTCACGCACACACCCCGTCTTCGTCATCGCTTACAAACAACCACAACAGGATGCGGCTCTTCACTCAAGCACAACAAACGACGTTGAAATAAGCTTTAAAGCGAGACCATGTCAAAAGGTAATTAAGGCATCTCTTTCGAAGGAACATTTGTCTTCTTATTATTTTTTTTCGCCACTCGCTTGTCAAGCGGGCTGGGGGCCCTTTTTTTCTTACTCACAAGGTAACGGCTCCGTCAGCCGTTTTGGGGAAATGCACCGCCTTGATAGATCCACTGGAGACTAGATCTGATGTTGCTGAGAGAATGATCCCTGAAACTGATTTACTAGGTAATAAATAGTTCCTATGGTTGGAGAAATGAGTCAATGCTTAGAAACTATATCTTATTGCGTAGTTCCCAAGTTGAGAGACAACCCAGGTTTGAAACGTAGTTGTTATACATCTCACCGAATACCTACACAACAACCATAGTAAAAATGCTCTGCCAAATGGCCATGAACCATAAGTTGAATCGGCTAAAACTACAGTGGTAAATGTACACGTCGTATCGTTTCTCCCTTGTCCGGCCGTTACAGGTTCGACATCATCTCGGCCTCACGTTCGGCCCTCCGCTCCGCAGACCTCCTCTTGAACCGGACCTCGGCCCTTCTGCGCTCACCACCGTCAATCTTGCGGCCCTGGCGATTCTCCCACATTCCCTCCGTCACCTTGACCACGGCACCGTCCAGTCCGGGCAGTGGTGTGGCATAAGGTCCTGCAATTGTCTTGGCGCCCAGCACCTTGTATCCTTGTGGCCGGACCAGCGTCGAGGAAGGTTCCGCGGCGGCACCCTCGACCTCGTGGGGTACGTTGACAACCCACTTGGCATCGCTGAGGCTTGACGGCGGTGGTGTCGCAACCTTGAGCAGTGCCTCTCCATCCTTGACGTGCTGAAAGTCTCCGCCGGGTCCTAGAGCACCCTCTCGGTACCGGTGCATCCAATGGAGAAGATATCGTCGGTTCCGGGGTGGCTCAATGCCCAGCTCCTTGAGTTGCGGGGAGGTGAGGGAGAAGAGGGCCTCCCATGAGGGGAACTTGTTGGCGTACTTGTTGAGGCCGCGGCCGATCAGGGTGAGGAAGGTCGGCACATCGGGGACAAAGGGTCGAGGCTGGGGGATCGGCGGTGCTGGCCTCGTTTTGTGCAGTTGTCGGATCTGTCCTGTCCTCGAAAAGGCGCTGCCGCTCTGCAGAAGCAGGCCAAAGGTTGACCGGAGTCGTTCGCCCCTCATTTTGCTAGTGGTTGGTGTCAGTTGCCGAAAGCAATTGTAGAAGTGAGCAATTGAAGACGAGGAGTAAGCGTACAATGTTCAATGGGTCGAATGGCTACGAGTTCCGCTTCTATCCTCGGGTCGTCGTCGAGCTTCGCTAGAGTCTCATGAGCCGTTGAACATTGATCTCGAAATTTGACGATGGACCCGCATTAGGTAAGCGAGGCTGTTGGTCGAGTCCGGTCCACATGGCATCTGTGGCGCATTATCGGAGCTCATTCATTGGCCACCAACCGATAACAACGGCCAGGCTGACATCCCACCTCGAGGACTACCTACCCTCCTCGACCTGCATCCTTCCAGTTACACCATCCTTCTCTCACTTTTTTATTTTCATCACACATTCTTCGGTCGGCAGCCTTTTCATCTCCAGAACATCAGGGAAAAACTCGCAAGAGAAGGAGAGATGTTTGTCGGCCGGCATCAAGAGGTTGGCCTCGATGGTTGGTTGTATCGGCCACTTATTCACATACTCACTCTGACTTGTCCTAGCCATGATGCCGTCACGGCTCATTGAGGGCCTTTGCAGCCTTCCATCTTCCGAGCAGTCCGAAGATTCAAGTCATGCCTCATCCTCCAGTGAGCCGCCGACTAAGCGGCGCAAGAAGGCTTCTGGCCCCTCCTTGCCGTCTATTCCCGTCTTAAAGACTGAGGTCTCGATTTCTCGCGAGTGTGCTGATGTTGCGCCGACGAATTTCATGACTGTTCGGCGAGATGTTGGCAAACATGTTCATTTTTTAATCGTCTCCAATATTCTCCAAGTCACGTTCGCAACAGGTCCGAAATACAGTCCTCACGTTACTCTGAGGCCCCAAGATGCGGACAAGTCAGCAAGGTCACTTCTATCCAAGGCTAACCTTGCTCAAGCAAAGTCCCGCCCGGGCGCTTTGTGGTACACGGTTGATGTGGCAGTTCAGAGATCCGGGAGAAAGGCGACAGTACTCATTACCCACGTATTTCATTGGAATGAAACCCCGTCACTATTACACCAATTGAGGCCAACGGCAGACCGGCGTCACAGTCAAATATATATTGACGCTCTGCTCCCCGACTCTGCCCAGATTGACCGCTCATGGTCTCCAATGGACTTTTACGATGCAGCTTTTGTTCCTCCCAAGGACGACCAGGCTCCTTCAACCATTGAAGTTCCCGTTCTTGAAGCGACCTTGTTCCCCTACCAAAAGAGAACTTTGCAGTGGCTACTGAGACGAGAAGGAGTCCAGTGGTCAGAAACAGACAAGACCGTCATTCCTTATGCGGCCGACCAGGAGGAGCCCGTGAATGTTTTTCGCAAACTGGTCGACGTGGCTGGCAATGATTATTATCTGAACGAATTGCTTCATGTCGTCACAAGGGACCCGGCGCCATTTCGGAAAGCGGAAACGTTTGTCAAAGGCGGCATCTTGGCCGAGGAGATGGGTTTGGGGAAGACACTGGAGATTCTTGGCCTTGTTCTCCTCCACCAAAGGGCAACTCCTCTAGTGGCGACTGACTATGAGGTTCAGGCGAATCTGACACCTACCGGTGCTACGTTGATAGTAACACCCGAGTCACTGAGGGCTCAGTGGATATCTGAGATCGGTCGCCACGCCCCTGGATTGAGCGTCAAGTTCTACCAGGGCCGGAAAAAGATGTCTGGTGATGAGGACCAGATTATTAATGAACTCGCTGGCCACGACATCATCATCACCACATATGCGATCCTGTCGGCCGAGCTTCATTTCGTAGCCGCACCCCCTGAGCGTTCTCGACGACACGAACGAGTTTACCCCCGAGCCAAGTCACCTCTCGCGCAGCTGGCATGGTGGAGAGTTTGTCTGGATGAAGCACAGATGATCGAGAGCGGTGTTAGCCAAGCGGCAACAGTGGCCCGAGTGCTTCCTCGTGTCAATGCTTGGGGAATCACCGGAACTCCAGTCAAGGACGACGTCAAGGATCTTTTCGGCTTGTTGCTGTTCCTTCAATACGAGCCGTATTGTACCTCAACTCACATTTGGCGGGCCATGATCGAAAGGCACAAACCTATATTTCAACGTCTTTTCAACAGCATTGCAGTTCGCCACACGAAGCCGATGGTTCGAGATGAGTTGGTACTGCCACCTCAGAAGCGCTTTGTGATAAGCATGCCATTCACGGCCGTCGAGGAACAACATTACCAATCGCTATTTCGCGAAATGGCAGAGGAGTGCGATCTTGATCTCCGTGGGGCACCGCTTTTAGACGACTGGAAGCCAGAGGACCATGAGGAGTCGATGAGAACTTGGCTGAACCGACTGCGGCAGACAGCGTTGCACCCTGAAGTTGCAGGGTATAGTCGTCGACTTGGCCATAACAAGGGCAGACCGATGAGAACTGTCGACGAGGTCCTGGATGCCATGATTGAACAGAGCGAAGTTGCTATACGAGCAGATGAGAAGGCTTACCTCTCTAGCAAGCTGACTCGAGGTCAACTATACGAAAACAGCCCGCGGGTTCGGGAAGCCTTGGAAATTTGGACATCTGTCCGAGAAGAAACACGCAAGCTTGTTTCTGATGCCCGAGCCGAGTTCCAGGCCTTGGCCGCTAGCAATACAGATGGAAACCTCGGAGCGGATGCTGACAATGACCAAGACAAATATTCTGAAGATGAGATGGAGGCTGGAAACAAAGGCCAGTTGGGCGAGAGCCGACGACGACTTCGCGGAGCACTTGAGATAGAGCACAGAGCTATCTTTTTCTGCGCCAACGCGTATTTCCAGATACGTGACAACCCTGAAATGACCGAGCCCGGTTCCGAAGAGTTTCTTCGTCTAAGAAAGCTCGAAGACGACGGATACAACGAGGCAAAGGCCATTCGAAGAGAGATCTTGCGCGAGTCTCATGGCAAAGCGACTCGATTAATGAAGAAAATAGCACAAAAGGCATCTGAGCAGTCCTTTGCAGAGCTCCCAGAGCTCGTAGCAGGGACTGAACGAGGGATAGAAAGCGGACGCATCATAGACGACTTAGAGGCGTTATATGGCGAGTTGAACGACCAAGCGAATGTGATTGACGAGTGGAGAGAGTACCTCATTGGACTTCTCCTGAAACCCTTGGTGGATGAGGAGGATGAAGTCGACACAACCGGCGAGGAAATGGGCGAGTCAGCCAGAATCCAGGAAGAGGTGGTGGTTTATGTGCAGGCACTGCGAGCCATCGTGGCAGATCGACAGGACGCCCTGACTGGACAATCGAACGAGCTGATCAAGCATGAGGCAGAAAGTTCACTCAAGTTTGCACATGAAGGCGAAGGCCCTGCTCCTCAGAAACTCATCGAGTTGATGACCCTTCGAGATCAAATCAAGCCGCAGTCAACATCAATGCGGAAAGCCATTAGCGATTTTCGAGCGCTGTCGTCGAGGTTGGCAAAAGACACCAACCGGAGCGTTCTTGAGGCACAAATCGCCGATAGACAACTCAAGGCAACTCAGGCGCTCCTCAGCAAGCAGAGCAAAGCAACAACTGCGCTCGAAGCTGAAGTTGAAAACTTCAGGAACATCATGAACCTTCGCGTGGAGTATTACCGTCAGCTGCAGGTAGTCTCGGACAGCGTCTTGCCGTACGATGGGCCCAACACGGAGGCGACAATGGTGAAGATGAAGGAGACAGAGGACAACCTCCGGAAGAAGCTTTCGTCAAACGAAGCCAAGCATAGATACCGTAAGTATTGTGCTTAAGATACTTGGCCTTGGCTAACCTCTACTAGTTCTTAACCTTAAGGAATCTGGAAACAAGTCGAATGAACCACGCATGTGTGTCATCTGCCAGACGCCCTTCACAGTTGGCGTTCTGACTGTGTGCGGGCACCAGTTTTGCAAGGAGTGCATGATGCTATGGTTCAAAGCTCACCACAATTGCCCTGTGTGCAAGAAGAAGCTTAAGTCGTCTAACCTCCACGATATTACCATCAATCCGCAGCAGCTGAAGGTGCTTGATGATAATCCCGAACAGGAACAGAATGAGGTGGAGGATAGCCCCCAGAAGCGCAACTCGTTGTCCAACAAGACGGCCATCTACTCCGAGTTTAATGCGGACAAACTGGCCGAGATCCAGAACATTGAGCTTGATGGAGTTTCGTTCACGACCAAGGTTGATACACTGATCAAGCACCTCCTTTGGCTACGAGAATCGGATCCAGGGGCAAAATCCATCATCTTCTCTCAGTACAAGGGGTTCCTGAACATTCTTCGCAACGCCTTTTGGCGATCCAAGATCGGGTATGCGTCGATTGACGATGCCAACGGTATCACCAGGTTCAAGGAGGACTCTGCAGCCGAATGTTTTCTCCTGCACGCTCGCGCTCACTCAAGCGGTCTGAACCTCGTCAATGCAAGCCACGTGTTTCTCTGCGAACCGCTCCTCAACACTGCGCTGGAGCTCCAGGCTATTGCGCGTGTGGATCGTATTGGCCAGCAGCACGAGACGACGGTGTGGCTCTACCTTGTTACGGGCACGGTAGAAGAGTCCATCTACAACCTCTCAGTGCAGCGACGCATGGAGCATATGCGTCGCACTGGCAAGGGCAAGTCGAAGGAGTCGACGCCTGATCTGCTCGCGGCGAGCATTGATGAAGCCAACACGCTCGAGCTGGAGCAGGCGGCCCTATCACGGCTCATGAGCAAGGACAAGACGGCGGGAGAGAATGTCGAGAAGAATGATCTCTGGGAGTGTCTTTTTGGACATGTTGCTAGGCAAGAAGAGGCACCAGAGAAGGATACGCGACTGCAGGAGCAGGCCGTCATGGGGTACTTGGCTGCTGAAGCAGCAGAGGAGAGGATGGGCCAGCCAAACGACGTGTGATGACTGCTGGACAAGCCATGACGAATTTCTTTGTAGATCCGGGGCATTTCACAACTACACAGCGAAGTAGATCAAGTAAATGTGAATCAGTGCGAACACCCATATCATGACGTGGTATTCAATTTTGGCACAGGTAATGTACATTGCAGCAACCATTTTGCGCATATCCGTCCATCATGCGATTAAAATCATGCCCTGCCTGCCTGCCTGCCTGTGACGCGCTCGCCCCTAGTCTACCCGAAAAGTGAAAAAGATACACGGGAAGTGGACGACTTTGCCCACCGCCTCGGAAACTCGTTACATGGCGTGTCACGTCGAGATTATTCTCGATATTTCGTGACAACGCCGGAGCTGGAGAAGGCCCAACAAGATGTTGGAAGCTTCTTTACTCCAGCTTCTTGTTCTTGTTGCTGGCGCTGGACTTGACGCGTCGGGCAGCAGGGCGGTTGATGTGGTGCTCGGGAATCCAGCTCTCGTCGTACTCCTTGCCAGAGCCAGTGGCAGCGCCAGTGGCCTCGGAGCCGGAGAGGGGCTCGGCAGTCTCGACCTTCTTAGCCTTCTTGGTGGAGCGGGTGCGCTTGGCCTGGGGGAAGAGAGCCTCGATCCAGGTCTTGTAGACGAAGTAGAGGGTACCAGCGAAGGCGGCGGAGAGGAAGAGGTAGAGGAAGATGCTGCTACGGGTTAGATACGTGATTCAATGGGGAGCGTAAAGACGTACATCTGGGGGTCGAGGAAGCTGGTGGGAGCCTCAACAATGGAAGCGGCAGCGTTGTGGACCTGAACCTGGTGGATGTTGCCCTTGGCGTCCGAGACGACAGCGACAAGACGGAGGAGAACATCCTGAGGCTGCATGTCAAGGGCAAAGGAGAAGGGGAGCTCCTTCTTCTCGCCGGCGGGGACCTCGAGGTTGTACTGGACGGCCGTCAGGTTGCGGACGATGGCCTCGTAGGCGGGCTTCTCGGCGGGGAGCTCCTTGGTGGTGGAGAGGGAGCCTCCGACAAAGGCGATCTGGATGGGGCCAGCATCGCGGTTGTTGACCTCGATGACGGCCTTTGTGGGACGGCCGTTGACGAGCTTGATGCCAAAGATGTCGGCCTCGGGGAAGCTGGCCGTGACATCGGCCTTGAGCTGAGCGACATTGGGAGGAGGGGCGTTGGCATCAGAGGTATCCTGGGGAAGAGGTTAGTGGTGATTTTGGCGATGGAGTCGAACGCAATTGATCATGCGACCAAGGGGGGAAGATGAAGGATGGGGTGGCGGATGAAAGACCAGGGGATAGTAAAAAACATACCTGGGCGAAAGTACCAACGACCGAAGAGGCCAGAAGGGCCAGAAGCGAGGACTTGAAGAGCATGGCGACGAGATGGGGAGAAGAAACCGTGAGAACCGACGAAGAGAGGAGGGGGGATGGAGGAGGAAAGAAAGGTAGGTTGTGTGAAGGGCGGCGGCGATGGGGAAAAGAAGGTGGTTTTGGGTGGTGACAATCTGGCCTCAGCACGCAAACGGATCGAATGGATGGAGGAGGCGACACACTAAACAGGGGTAGGTCCTGTACCTCCCTCTTAGGGGGGAAGTGGAGGTGCTTGCTCTTCTTGTGTGGGGAACTGGGACTTGGCATATTCCATTCAAGAGCTTTGATGATTGTTAGAATAGCCTAAACTTTTGATGACGAGGTAATTGTGAGTGAAGACGGTCTTCTTTATTTATTTAAACATTGTAATTTATTCATTGCGTGTTTTATTGTCAAGAATGGCTCATAGTTGAGTATGAAGGATCATACTGAGCTATTACCCAGCTGCATACCATCTCTCATGTACTTCCCCCCTCTCCAAATTTCACTAGCTCCAGCTCCTAACCCTCATCTCACGTTTCCACAACGCTTTGGAAGCTTCGAGCTGACGGCACAGCTGCCCGGACAAAAGTGGGGTTCTCCGGAGCTTGACTCGGCCCCACCTCGCCCTTTTCCGGCGGCTCAACTCCAAATTGGATTTTAAGCTGTAGGTATCCAGTCATACCAATGTCCCATTCACTTTATTGTTTTCCCTTTTCTTCTCAATCCACGGCGGTGACTGAAATAAACGCCCATTTAAACTGCACCGTACAGTTCCCACGGCCACCATAATCCACAGCATCGTTTCAATGACTGACAAGATGGTACCTAGAACCTTAAAGAACACCGAAGGCAACTCCTGCGCCAGAGTAGTCGTAGCTACTGTATACACGCCCAAAGGAAAAGTAAAAGCCCACCAATTGAGGTTGAAAGGGAACCGTCGACGCCTGTAGAGGGCCGCGAGTGCGAAGAAGAGCCACATGAGTCCGAACCCCCACATTACAAGCGCTATGAGTATCCCTGCTACGTAGAAGAACTGACCTGCCATGGGTGCCGCAGGGATGAAGTCGTTGCCCTTGAATATTTTGAGAGATACTTGTCCAAGTAGTTGAATACCCGCTGCGCCCTGGCCAAGAGGACCGAGAGGGATGAAGGAAGACACAACCATCTCCTTTGGAGGCACGTCGTGGAACATGAGCCGGCTATAGTACATGGCCAGTATCAGCATTGCAGTCGATACTCCTGTGCCCCAGAGAATGTAGCTGATGATGACTGTCCAGAGGGCGTGCTGCTCGTTGGGTAAGACGTTGGCTACGATGGCGCCTGTTGCGGAGGCGACAATGTCGGCCACTATGGGGAGAAGCCAAGATGCATTCATTGATGAGAGAGTTACCTACGAGATTGAGTAACTTGTTAACGGACAATGATAGGAGACTTACACCGGGTGTTTGCATAATTGCGTATGGAATGTAAAAGTTGCAGGCCACAGCCAGGGCTATGTCTATCCACCAGAGAGCCCATGCAAAGACAGCTACTCTATCGCCCCAAGCTGGCACGCAGACAAAGACAATCATGTTGATGATGGTAGAAAGACCCATTGGGAACGTGCCTTTAGCATGTCAGCCAAGATCAGGTAAATTTGACAGAGTACAATACCAAGAAAGACAGCTTGGGCAGGATTCCGCAGAGTTTCAGACCACAGCCCCTTGAACATGGTGTATCTCACTACCGAGATGCACAGAAACGATAGAAAGAGGAGGACATTGAGACAGAAGATGACGACCGAGATCCAGTACAGCCACCGACCGTTGTAGGGCAGGTTATGAAGTAGAATTGATGTGATGCCCGTACCCATAGTGACGGTGAACCACGAAGGCGTGAAGCCGAGCACGACACGGCGCCATCCCCGGTGGTTGGCCGCAAGCCGGTCCTCCGTGATCGTCGGCGCCGACCCGGGGTACATGACTTGACCAGGGTCCAGCTCCGAAGCAGTCATGACAACAAACAGATCTCACCAGATCTTCACAACAATCAAAGAAAATCCATGTTTTTTTCATCTAGCAGATCAAGTCAAGTTTATAAACAATCATGATCTGACAAGCTAGACAAGAAAAAAACGCCACCTGACGTCTCGGTTCTCAGTGAAAAAACTCGGCCGATTCTTCAGTTGCCCCGCAAAGAGTCGCTATTCGCTGGACGTCATATATTCTTGACAGAACGAAACTGGAGCTGCCGCATTGCCGATGTCATGACATGTTTTGTGGAGGCTGCTCGTGCCTCTTTTTGTGAGTATCCCCGCGGAGACTTGGCAATGGAGCTTTAGTCGTTGGAGAGGCCATGCTATTCTTGGATTTGGGGTGTAGTTCAAGATGAATTGGGATATGTTTTACATAAGTGTTAATTGATCTGGTCAATTCATCATGTATCCTTGACAATTGCGATTGAGATCTTGGTTCCACGACTAATTGATAGGATTCTTTTGACTTCAACTGAGGCTGTGTATGCTCAACACCCCCCCCCCAACAATGATAGCCTTTCCACCTCGACGAAAGCACCAGCAACCAGAACCAGCAAGGTAATATAATTCAGTTTCATTCTCTCCCTATTGTCCCGGACGGACGGTGGCAGACTTGGTATTAAAAAAAAAGACGAAATTTAAGAAATAGAGTTCAAGACATCTTATGCCAGGTTCGATTCTACCATATATCTTCTGACATCTTTATTATTTTGCCAATTCGGACTACTATTTTTACCAAGTATTACAGACTTTTACAGAAAAACTTCACTTCCTCTCGATCTGCTCATCACTTTCAAATTTTCATAATACCGCAAGTGGTCGTGGAAGCCATGAGAGCGAGGATGGACAGGCACAACTATGTGTTAAGCGCAGTACAAATGCCACAACCAGAGATTCAATTACATCACATGAACAGATTAATATATTCAGTTCAGTCCAGAAACAATCATTATCGTCTCCAAATGTGTCAATTTGCCTCCGCTCATCACCCTGTCCACCCATCTCGCAACCCCCTTAGTTGCATGCCCCATCGATTAGATCATGGACTTTTTTCCCCAATAACCTCAACCCAGCAATCCCACCTCCAAAAGCTGGCAGCCAACGCCAGCACGCCAGACAAAACTCGAAAAAACCGTCGATCGATGCGCGCCCGGTCACGAGAGGCCGCATAAGCCTTCATGAGGTTCGTCGACTTCGCCATCGACCTCGCCGCAGTGCTCAATGCCTCACGGGGCGTCGCCGCAAAGCATGTCGCCCTCCGGGGTCGGCAGCTCGAGAATTATAGTCGGACGTCGAGTGTTGCTGCTGCGCTGAGGAATAGAGCTGCGCAGAGGGGAGCTTATGAAAGGACGGGTGCTGCGGAGGAGGGTGATGAGGTCGTTTACGAGCAGGCTGCGCCCGCTGCGCAACCTACGGAACCGATAGTCGAGACGTCGAAGGATCGAGTACAGACACAAGAGGTCAAGACGGAGGCTACAAGGACAGAAAAGACGCCGTTTGATGGTGCTATTCCCAGTTTCAGGCCGAATCCGCCGCAACAAGCGGCTCCCAAGCCAACAGAGGAGGAACTCAATCTACCACCAGGGATTGACGTCAATATCTTTCACACTTCAAGAGGATCCATGATATTGGATCAATTGAAGAAAAAAGGTAGACCAGGAGCTCCCCCGCCACGTCCTAGAGCTGGAGGACCTGCAAAGGAACATCCACTACGCAATTGGCCCCTACCGCCTCCAGTACAGCCTGAGCAAAGCTTCAAGCCAGCTCCTGAGAAGCCTCGGGAGCCTGAGGTCAAGGTTGAGGAGACACCGGTGCAGCCGGTAACTAAGCCTGTGGAGGAATTGACTACTCCTGCGGAGGAACCGGTCACACCTCAACCAGAGGGGGCTCTGAAGGCATCAATTCCCCCGGAGCAAGTGGCTACGCCTCAGCCAGAGGCTCCCTCAAAGCCCGAGCCCGAGAAGAGTAGCAAGGAGATTGATGAAGAAGTTGTGCAAGCCGCAAAGGAGATAGTCGACGAACCTGTACAGCCCCAAACTCCCGCATATACCCTCAGGGAGTCCAAGGTCCCATCCTCCCGCATGAGCCGAATCTGGAACTATGGCGGTCTCGCAGCAGGCATGCTCGGAGGAGCCATGACCGAAGGCGTCAGCCGAGCCTTTGGCGGCGGAGGTGAAGGATCCATCCTGCTCAGCGGCAAGAACATGGAGCGTCTTGTCGCAAAGCTTTCGCGTATGCGTGGTGCTGCTTTGAAGCTTGGTCAGATGATGAGCTTTCAGGATACAAAGATGCTCCCGGCTCCTATACAGGAGGTGCTGCAGCGTGTTCAGGACCGCGCTGACTATATGCCTGCTTGGCAGCGTGATCGTGTCCTTGCTGCCAACCTCGGACCTGAGTGGCGAGAGCTGTTTAGCGAATTCGAGGAGAAGCCCATCGCTGCTGCGTCTATTGGCCAGGTGCACAAGGCGGTTCTTAAGAATGGCAACCGAGTTGCTGTCAAGATTCAGTTCCCCGGTGTTGCTGACTCTATCAACTCGGATTTGGACAACCTTAGCATCCTCCTCACAGCTACCAAGCTTCTGCCTAAGGGCTTGTACCTCAACAAGACCATTGACAATGCTCGACTTGAGCTTGGTTGGGAATGCGACTATGAGCGTGAGGCCAAGTGTGCACAGCGCTACCAAGAGCTTCTCAGCTCTGAGCAGGACGTGTTCCTTGTACCTGGAGTCTACCCCGAGGCCTCAGGCAAGCAGGTTCTCACCATGGACTTTATGGATGGTATCGGCGTCACACGCATTACGTCGTTCACGCAGGAGCAGCGAGATTGGATTGGCACCCAGATCCTTCGTCTGTGCCTCCGCGAGATTACCGAGTTTCGTTTCATGCAGACGGATCCCAACTGGACAAACTTTCTCTACAATGCTGACATCGAGAAGCTCGAGCTTCTCGACTTTGGCGCCTCGCGAGAGTACCCTGAGGAGTTTGTGACTCAATATGTACAGCTTCTCGCCGCTGCGTCTCGCTCCGACAAGGCGGCCGTCAAGGACCTATCGGAGAAGCTAGGCTACCTAACAGGCCTCGAGAGCCGGACCATGGTGGAGGCGCACACAAAGTCAGTTCTCACCCTAGCAGAGCCATTCCTCGCCAGTGCCCCCGAGGTATACGACTTCAAGGACCAGACCATCACGGAGCGCGTCAAGGCCCTCATCCCCGTCATGCTTCACGAGCGGCTGGCGCCCCCGCCTGAGGAGACGTACAGTCTTCACCGCAAGCTGAGCGGTGCGTTCCTGCTCTGCGCGAGATTGGGCAGCAAGGTGCGGTGTAGGGAGATGTTTGAGGAAGCCCTCGCCAAGGGGGGTTACCTCGATGCTTGATAGAGCTGTTGTAATGTACTGTATCATGTAACATAGTCTTGTAACACCACTAGACCATTCTCTAACGATTTGGGGATATATAAAATAGATCCGATGGGGTATGAGTAGATGCAACCTTTTCTTTTCATGAGGGTATATACTGAGTGAACCATCCCCTAAAGTAATTAACCACGCTCCCTGGCCCCCTGAAGCCAGTCCAACTCCTTCTTCTCCTTGCCAGCAACCTTCTTCCTCTTCCTCTCGATAGCCCTGTCTACCTGTCCCTTGCTCATACCCTCGTACCTCTTCACCAGCAGCTGCTTCTTCTGCTCGCTCCTCTTGAGGTAGAAGGGCGTCTTTCCCTGCGCAACGAGCTCCTTTTCCTTCTTCCTGTGCTCCTTCAACAAATTGTCCTCCTCCTCCCTGCGCTTGCGGGCCTTTTTTCGTGATTCCATCGCTTGGAGCTGTCTCTTTAGATCCTCCTTGGTATTGGTGTCTTTGGTCTTTTTGATTTGTGCGCGGAGATCCGACATTTCTTTTTCGCGGTACTCGTCCAAGAATGCATACGCCCTACCAGCCTTTTCCTCATCCACCTTTCCTACAAGGGGATCAAACCGGGGATCACGATACTGCCGTCTCGTATCGGCAATAATCTCGCGACGGCGCGAGACGGGCTTCTTGGAGGTTTGCTCTTGGGGCGCGTGCTTGGAGGATCGCTTCGGCTTAGGGTCGTCCTTTGATCTGGTCGATTTTCGAGGCGCGGGGGTTGTTGTTGTTTCTGTGCGTGAGGAGGATTCGGCTTCGGTCTTGGAGGATTTTGAGCGCCGTGTGGATGGGAGGGAGGCTTGGGCTTTTGCTAGGGCGCCGAAGGAGATTGAGGAGAGGTCGACTTTGGGGGTTTGTTCTTCAGGCTGAGGTTGCGGTTAGCAATTAGATATAGAGAAACGGGGGTGGGAATTGCATACTTCAGAGTCATCTTCAGATCCTTCTCCAGAGTCTGAGCCTTGTTCCTCCTCCTCATCATCGTCGTCGTCGTCGTCATGGTGCTGACCTCGAACGCCCTCCTCCTCGACTTCATCATCATCCTCACTAGAACCCTGACTCTCAACATCCTCCTCCCACTTATCCTCCTTTCTCGGACGCACCCTCCTCTCCAATCCTAAAGCTGTCGATTTCCGTTTGAATGCCATATTTATCGTTCGTATATGGATGGTACGTATAAAATGATGGTGGTTGGCTGTAACTTTTTTTATTTTTACGACCGATAAGCCCCACGAAACCGCTTATCTTAGTTCCCCCGATATGTGAATATCCTCAACTTTGATCCCCAAGGGGATTTTTTGGGGGGGATCTGGATCTGCCCCGCGCTAAAGGGAAAAAAAAAACGGTTGCGGCGCCCCAATTGAGATCGCATCTTGTGAATATCATCTTTCACTTTCTCCTCCTAATGTCACACAAGTTTTCAAAAACAGCATCTTCAAGTATCCGTCGCTCGCTCGGCGCCTACGTATCGCGCATCGTTAGACACTCGCAGACTTATTCTTCCACATCCGCCCCTTCGTCGCATTATGTCCCTGGCCTCCTCCCGTCCATGACAATGACGGGATATACTACTTCTACGGCGCCTGCGCCGGTCGCGATACCTGGCCTCACACTTGCTGCGCAATCAGCAGATGCACCGCCTAAGAAGAAGGGCTACGTTATTCCGAGAGTGCGAAACCGTCGGTCCAAGTATGCCAGCCACCCTCAACACCATCATGAATCTACCCAGCTAATTATCGCCTCTTCAGAACTCCCTCCGGCCCCAAAGATGAAGCCAATCCCGCAGATGCTAGACAAGTCCGCGCTTCCTCGCCTCCAAAAGTCCCCAGCAAAGAATCCGGCGGCGTCCCAGACCCATCACACCAATACATGACCCAAGCCCATCTCGAACCCCATCGCCTCCCGCAGCCGCGCCGCATCCTGATCGTTATGGACCTCAACGGCACCCTCCTCCACCGCCCCAACAAGCGCCGTCCCTTCCACTTCGTCGAGCGGCCTCACGCGAAAGCATTCCTCTCCTACTGTCTCGACACCTTCCACGTGGCCATCTGGTCCTCGGCACGTCCCGACAACGTGAACAAGATGGTCGATCAGCTGCTCACCCCGGAGCAACGCGAACAATGCCTCCTCGTCTGGGGCCGCGACACCTTTGGCCTCTGCCAGGCTGACTACGACGCCAAGGTCCAGGTCTACAAGCGCCTCACCAGCGTTTGGTCCGACCCTCGCATCGTGGCAGCTCACCCCGCGGTTGAGACTGGTGGCAAGTGGGATCAGACAAACACCATTCTCGTCGACGACTCGCTCGAAAAGGCCCGGAGCGAACCTTTTAATCTTCTCCAGATCCCCGAGTTCTCTGGCCTGTCCACCGAGAACCCTAATGTCCTACCCCAGGTTCACGACTACCTGAACAACCTCGCCCACGAGGCTGACATTAGTCGATTCGTCCGTCAAACACCCTTTAAACTCGACCCAACCTATACTC